>JAJIYU010001291.1:0-37990 GCA_030144865.1 Tinospora cordifolia | reverse complement strand
TACATGACATGAAACATTAAATATTTATTCATGGCACAATGCATCAATATTCTTAATTTTTAAACATGCATAACATGTATATTCGTGACACAATAAATAAAGCATGCATATAAAGACATAAATTTAATCAATCATCTTCAAAACATCATCACACATGCAAAATTTATTCAAATTAAAATAAAGAAAGGTTAGAAGTCACTTCCACCTTAAATGCTCTGTGCACTTTTGAAATTCGGCAGAGTTCCGCTGCTTCAAGTCTCCCAAACACTCAAGAACTCTTAAGAACACTCAAGAACACTCAAGAATAGTTCAGGATCACTCAAGAACTAAGGAGAATGCCAAGAAGAAGGCTAGAAGGATTCAAGAGGGACTAGTTTGCTCTTGAATTGGGATGAATGAAATTGTAAGCATGGGGGTCCTTTATATAGGCTTCAAACTAGTGTAAAATGACAAGTTTTTTGGTGGGAAACTTGCAAAAATTCAAATTTTCGTGCCCCCCAAGCATAGAAAAATAGTAGGTATTTTTTTTGAAATTTTTTGGAGTTTAGAAACATTTTTTCGGATTTTTATTCGAATTTTTCGTTATTTTTCGATTTTATTTTCGGAGCCTCGATCACGAGCCGTCGGATTGTCCTCACGATACGTTTCACGATCAGATCAGGCGGATAGAATTACTGCTATTAGATTTGCCTCGAGACACACACCAAAATTCGATCGACACCGTTGGATTGTTCTCGGATCAAGCAACAGAACCGGATCCTCGATCTCAGCCGTCCGATCGTTCTCGAGCGCATCAACAGGTCGCAAATTCGTTTTTGCGGATGGATCTTCGGCCGTTGGATCAGGTGGATTTGATCTCAGACGTTGGATCCTTCTCGATCGATGTGAACGTTCGCGATTGAGTTTTGGCGGGTGAGATCTTGGCCGTTGATGATCCTTGATCACAGCATCAGATCGCGAATGAGATTTTCGGATTTGGTCTGGACCATTGATCATCCTTGATCGATGTATCATTTCGCGATCTCCTTAGCGCGCCTCGTTTTGAGCCGTTGGATCGCACAACTCGTCCTCAAGTTTCGTGTGCGGTCCAATTTCGCGATGATCGTCTCGCGCCTGTGATCTGGGTCGTTAGATTGAGTTAACCGATCGTGAGCCGTTTGATCTACGTGATTCGGTGCTTCTGAACGTCGTTTTCGACTTTGATCGTGACCGTGAGATCTCTGATCCTACGGATGTTGGATTTCTGGCCGTTGGATGCAGTTTTTATTACCAAAATCACTATTCTAAGCTTTCTTTTATCCGAAAATTGCTAATTATCAACCAAATTTCACTTTTTAATTTATGTAAACATTGATTCTTGCTCAAATCATGCTATTTTAGGGATTTACTATTATTTTTCCCTTTCTAATTTATTTAATATTGTATTTATTTTATATATTTCTATTTCTTTAATATTTTTAATGCTAATATTTGGATAATCTATATTTTCCTTTTCCATAATTACATAATTTATTTCTTATTTCATTTTCAGATAAATTATGTAATTATACACTATTATTTATATAATGTTTGATTTTTACATTTTATTTAATTATATGATTTTTTTTCTATGTACATATTCCCATAATATTAACATTTATTATGCTAGCACATACCTTATTCATTCACATATTAGCCAATATGTGTGTACACCTTATTTTTATTTATTTCTCAAGCAAATCCTTAAATTTCATAATTAATTCTACTAAACCTTAATTTTTATTTAATTATCAAATTAAGGTCTTATTTGCTTAATTTTTCTATATCTTTAATATATTTTATTTTTCATGTGTCAACCCACAATTTGCATCCAAACTTTCTTAAAATCTTTGAAATTAATTTGTTCAACTTATTTTATTTATTAAAAATTTTTTTTTTGACAAAATTCTGGGGTATTACACTTCTCAAAGATTTCAGACCCAATGTTGCATGTTATAGTGAAACTGCACGAATCTTTCAACTTTTGAGGAAGTTTCTTCTGTAGGATGGCACTGCACTCTTCAATAAGCTTGACCGTTTCAAAATCTTCTAGCTTCCTCTTCTTAGACATGATCTCCTTCATAAACTTTGCATAATTAGGCATTTGTTGCAAAGCTTCTGCAAATGGGATGTTTATATAAATCTTCTTAAACATTTTCAAAAACTTGGCAAATCGTTTATCCATCCTCTTTTTTTGGAACCTTTGAGGGAATGGTAAAGGTGGAGATTCAAAGCCTTTACCCTCTTGAGTGGCACTTTCCTTGACTTTCCCTTTTGATGCTGAAGGTTCTTCATGTTGGCCTACTGATTTCTTTTGAACATTCATCTCATAGCTAACAACGTCTTCAGCTTCAATAGACGGTATACTTGGATTTGGCGGGCTTGTTACTTCTTTGCCACTCCTAATAGTCACTGCTTTGTAGCTTTCTTTTGAATTCACTTGAGTATCAATTGGAAAGGAACTTTGTTGCTGATTTGAGACTATTTGTGCCAACTGTCCCACTTGCGTTTCCAAACTCTTAATAGTGGCATTCATATTTCCAATTTGGATTTCAATTTCGAAACCTCTAGTGTCATTTTTGTCCACCCTTCCAGTTAGCTCCTTGAAGAATCTTGTGTGCATATTCATCATTTCATCAAGCTTATCTTCCAAGGATGGCTTTTTATCCTGCAAAGGCTATTGAGGTACAAATCCTGGTGGCAATTGAGCGTTTCTGCTAATTGCATATGAGAAATTCTCATGATTTCTCACTCCTGGATGATAGTACTTTGGGACATTATATCCCCCAGCTGGTCCTTGGTAACCACTGAATCTGCTCATGGCATTTATTTGCTCAATGGAAGCTTCTCCATGATAGGACGCCTTGTTAGCTTCTGCAATGGACTTCATTTGTTGAGTTTGTTGAAACTGTCCACCACTAGTCTTTTCTTCCACCAAATTCAATCGATGGGTCATAGCAGCAATTTGGGAATGCAAAGTACTAATCTCATCCACTTCATGAATTCCCACTCTTTTTTCCATTCCTCTTTCAATACCATGCCCATATGCATTAGCTGCCATGTCTTCAATCAGTTGAGTGGCATCTGTGGTTGACTTTCCCATCAATGAGCCTCCAGCTGCTGAATCTACCAAAGCCTTAGTGGGTGGTGTAAGTCCACTACAGAACATCTGGATTTGGAGCCAAGAAAGATATCCATGTTGTGGGCAATGCCTCAGTAAGTCTTTGAACCTTTCCCAAGCTTCGTACAATGATTCAAAATCAGATTGCTTGAAAGAGCTAATTTCACCCTGCAGCTGATGTACCTTGGTTGATGTGAAATACTTTTACAAAAATTACTTCTAGGAAGCAAGGTTTATAGCCAACTTCTCGCTTTATCCCTCAAAGAGAAAGGGGAAAGTCTCAGCCTAAGCTGATCTTCAGTGAGTTCATTCAACAATTGAGCCTCCAAACTGTTGCTGTTGCACCATTGTGATCAAGGACGGCTTTAGCTTGAAATTATTTGCATTTATCGATGTTCTTACTATGCTTGAGTAGTTATTGTTCAACATCGATTTAAATAAGTCCCTCAAAGGTGCTTCTCTATGCTGTGCCTCTCTATTGTTCCCAACTCCAGAACTTCTACTATCAGCCATAGTTGGCACTCGTATTGAGCCTCCAACCGAATCTGATGGATTGTTTTTAACAAATCTAGATCGTAGGGATCACAAGGACGTCTACTCATGCAAGCCTGAAACACAGAAAATACAAAAAGATCAAGTGTATTCAATAAACTTCAATAAATCTAAGAAAGATCAAGTAGAAGGCAACAATAAAATAAAATTTTGTCTTGACTAAGACTAAACCAAGTTTAATTGGTTTTAAGATACCAAACACCGTATTTCCCTGGCAACGGCGCAAAAACTTGTTGCACAACCTGCAAGTATACAGGTTCGCTTGAGTATTAACAGATGAGACCGAATATCGTCCACAAGGAAAAATGGTTTGATTAGTGATCTCAAATCCCAATTTACTACTGATTTGCATTTTATCAAGACTCTAATTAATGTGATTATAGTAAACTCTTAACTAAAATCTCTTCTAATTGAAGTAATAATTCTGTTCTTAGAATTCTATGTGTAATGGGTTTCTAGGATAGTGAATGTCGCTGCATGACCTGTGATTCTTAGTTTTGGTTATGAATTGTCTATACTATGAGTTTTCGCATCTATGATTGAAACCCTCTCCCGAGGTGCTTTAATATTAACTAGATTTGTTTTATAAAGCCTTCTTCCGAGGTGTTTACTTAACAACTTAAGTTGTGTATGCAAAAATTCCTGTGCAACTCCTTAGATCAGTTAATAACCTCCCGATCAATCAACTAATCTTGGTCTACACTACGATAACCACACTTTAGACCTCTCACCCGAGTTAATCTAAGGCATTGAGTTCATCATGTCTATGTCTCTAATTCAATAATTGCAACTAGATATCACAAATCATCACATCCCAGACAAAGAAAAACTGATTAGCTTGACATGAATTTAATAGAAAACATTAAACTATAATCAAAGAAGTAAATCATACTCAAGATGTGAGAATAATCTTCAATTCCTAATTGGAATACAGATTTTTGCTCTTCTCAGCCATCACAAGTGATTCCTTTCCGAATTAGGTATCTTGAGCTCTAATAACCTTTCCTATTTATAGTCCCGCACTAAAAAAACCCTAAAAAATATGAAAATTTCGATAATCACTGGAGTGACCGCGGTAATTGATATTCTTCAGTAAAAACTAGAATCTTTTCATTCTGTCCACCGCAGTCCGTCTTTTTTGTTCACAAACCACGTTCTGGTGACCGCGGTCACTGGATCACCGACCATGGTAACTAGTGAGCTTTTTCCACATCGCGGTCTCTTGGCACTTCTTCATGATTTCTTCTTCTTTTTGCCTTCATATGATGTATTTTTCCTTTATGTTTCAACCTGTACCTTGTAATACACTCAATTTCCTTTCCCAAACATCATTTTCTCATAAAAGAGCTTCAAAACTTTAAAAACAAAGCTTATAAAGAAATTAAATAATGCAGATCCCTAAACTATATGCTAATGCTAATATTGTGCAATTCTTCAACCAATTCTCCATTTATTTCTTATAAAATGCAATAAATCACCTAGACTAATGTTAGTTTGCTATGCAACTAACATCCATCATACCTAGGGGTACGTTTTGGATAGGTTTATCAATTGGGCTCCCCTATGGAGGATTTGAGACCTCCATACATGAGGTATGAGCTGGCAGATCCCTGATATGATATGAGAATACGCCTAACCATTAGGTACACCCACTTGAGTCGATTTTATTATTGCCTTGTAATCTATTGAGAGCTTTAGCATGTGTTTTGGCAATGAAATCATTTTCAAAATAGAAGGTGCACAACTGCATTGTGGATTTAGCATTCATTCACAATTTTATTATTGTGCATGCATATATGATATTATTTTATAGTATTTCTGTTCTAAGTTATAGATTAGACTACATTACTCACTAAGTCATTGTGGACAAAATTGGCTCACTACTTTAACATTTCAGGTTCTTATACTATGCAAAAGGCAAGAAAGTAGTCATGGTATAGTGCGCCTTTCTTGTATTTTGGTAGGTTTCTTCACGTGGTTTACTATTTTTGAGAGTTAGTATGATTTACAGGAAGTGAGAAAAACATTGTACATATTTTGACTATCACATTTTCACTATTGCTACATAGAAAAAACTATACATTAAATACATTTTGTTTAACTTTAAAGAAAAAAAATTCTACTGTAATTAATTGTTTTGCTACTTCTGTATCTCTTGTATTACTCTGATAATGTTGTGTATGAATAAGAAGGAGGCTTAACAGTACTTTGGCAAGCCCAGCTTGCAAAGGTTTGTTAGGGTACTATGCTGATTGGCTTGCCCTTCACCCTAGGGAAGGGGTCCCGACAATGTTGGTATTAAATTTAAGTTTTTCAATTGAGGAATAATAATTGTTGTTAGCCTAGGGAACCTCAGAGTAATTGCAGAAGTTAGGAAAACCCTAGGAATGACTTAGAGTAGTATAACAAAATTATGGATAAAAACTTTCTAACTTCTGATTGACAGGAAGAGAAACCGAGTGAGAGTGGCCATATTATGAGGAAAATTTGACTGTCATTGGGTTAGTGAGTTTTAAGACTTAGAATTTAAACTTTGTGGATTAGACCATCACTTGGAGATAGTTACCTTAACGCATAGTTATCTTTTGTTATAATCACTTAAAGTTGTTGTTTGCTAAATTTGGAAAATGATGGAAGTTTAATGTTTTATGCAGACCACGATGCCTCTTCGATGTGGGAGACCACGTAGGATCTCAGAGCCGGTGCCACCACCACCTTCGATTCAGGCCAAGCAGGATCCCATACAGAGGCTCGAAGCTATGATCAGGGTGTCTATCGAGGCTATTCAGGCCCAGACAACCTTATTGAAAGAGAGACTAGATAAGATTGAGGCTAAGAGAGAGGGTCGAGCCAATAGCACCCCATGTACCTATGGTCCTTAATAGGGCTGTAGACCGTGCAAAGGTAGCCCCGGTGACACAGGGAAATGAGGTTACTCATAATTGCTTCCTGAAGAGATTTTTAGATTTGAAGCTCAATGAGTTTTATGGGGGTCTGAGTTTAGACACAATAGAGAACTAGCTTCTCAATAGCCTCAAAAGAATGTTGAGACATTGAAGTTATTAGAGGAGAACTAGGTACTCTTTGCTACACATATGCTTAAATATGAGGCTGCCATCTGGTGGAAGGCCACCTGGACGATAGAGGGGCAGATTACTACATGGGCCCATTTTTGAGAATTATTTTTGAGTGCTTATGTTTCTAAGACATCGAGGGAGCATAAGAAGGTGGAGTTTTTGACCCTATGAGATAAGGACATGTCGATGAGGGATTATACCCACATATTTCTTTGACTGGAGGCTTATGTGCTTAAGTTAGTGGGTAACCTAAGGTATAGAGTCGGATTCTTTCGTCACGGGTAAAGGGCTAAAATTA
This sequence comes from Tinospora cordifolia, assembly GCA_030144865.1. NCBI lineage: Eukaryota > Viridiplantae > Streptophyta > Magnoliopsida > Ranunculales > Menispermaceae > Tinospora > Tinospora cordifolia. The sequence goes on along the minus strand of JAJIYU010001291.1, from coordinate 30,924 downwards.
GGCAGGCAACATTGAAATCTACTGAGGCCACCCTTGAAACAATTTAGAGGCAGGCATTATAGTTTGAGATAGACGATAGAGATGAGTGCCCGATGGTCCAGATAGTGCAAGGTGCAACAATACAACCATGGTCGCAGTTACAACCCTAGTCATTGATTTAGGGTGGTTATCGTGGTGGATCCTGAGCAGGTAGATACTCGAGGAAGAGAAAATATTTGGGGGGATAGTCCAGAGGGGAACAAAGTCAACCACCTTTCGTAGTCTAGATCATTGCCATACTCCAATTCAGGCAAATCAGCCGATGGGACAACCACTGACTCAGTATGGGGCTCGAGGTAGAAGTCGAGGCAAATGCCGAGATTTAGGACATAGAGGTTATGGGTTAAGCCAGACATAAAGGTTATGGGTCAGGCTAGACATATTAAGCTAAGCAGGAATATCAGATTATATGTTATCAGTGTGGTCAGCCAAGCTACAAACGATATGGTTGCCCTATGCTTGTTTTAGCTTCCAGCGCACCCACCACTACTGTTACTCGAGGGAAAACACAAGTAGTCATATAGCCTAATTTGGAAGCTACCATGACTATGGTAGAAGGTATCATTTCTATTTTAAATTCTCCTTTATATATGTTGGCTGATGTTGGATCTGATTTATCATTCATCTCTGGCCATGTCGTAGATAGATTGGAACTTAGACCCCTTAGGGAACCCACTTGGCTCATGTTGAGTACTGTAGTCGGGGAATGCATTTACCCTAATCTGATTTGGGAGGGTTGCGTGTTGAGGTTGGGTGACTTTGAGACCATTGTTGACCTTCAATTGTTAGAGTTCCTAGAGTGTGATGCCATACTTGGGATGGATTGGCTAGTTGTGTATCATGCACATGTCAATTGTTTCGGCAAGAGGGTGGTATTTTTGATACCAGAACAACTTTTTATTATTTTTCAAGGTAGTGCCTTTGATAGATTGAGAACCCAAGGCAGAATGGTGACTTAAAATGAGATTGATACTCTAGCCGATATAACCACCATAGATGAGACACCTTCATGAGAGAGTATGGATGAGATTCCTATTGTTAGAGATTTTCCTGATGTGTTTCCTAAGGATTTACTTGGCTTGCCTCCTAAGCGGCAAATCAATTTTATTATTAAGGCTATTCCAGGGACACAGCTCATTTCGATCCCTCCTTATCAAATGGTGCCTAAGGAATTGTAGGAATTGAAAGTCCAATTAGAGGAATTGATGAGTAAGGGTTTTATTACCCCTAGTGTGTCACCTTGGGGTGCTTCGGTATTTTACGTGAGGAAGAAAGATGGCAGCCTTCGTTTGTGTATCGACTATCAACAATTGAATAAGGTGACAATAAAGAACAAGTAGTCTCTTCCATGCATTGATAACTTGTTTGGCCAGCTTAGGGGTATCACTGTGCTTTCAAAGATAAATCTAAGATCTGGGTACTATCAGCTGAGGTGTAACAACCCAGGCCCACCATGACAATATTATCTCCACCTTAGCCACCACTAATTAGGTGTAGGATTTTGTTCTTGGTGAGACTTGAACTTCAGTTTTCCAAAAGCGCTCGACACAATGAGACACCTTTGAATGCACATATAGCCCAGAAATCCCCCTAGAGTTTGATCGATGTGTAAAATTACAATCCACCCCCTTGAGATTCACATCTCCAGTACACACAGAGTAACTCTGATACCATTTATAACAACCCGGGCCCACCATGACGATATTGTCCCCACCTTAGCCACCATTGATTGGGTGTTGGGTTTTGTTCTTAGTGAGACTCGAACCTAAGTCTCCCAATGAGACACCCTCGAATGCACATTTAGCCACAAATCCCCTTGTAGTCGGACCGATGTGGGATATTACAATTCACCCCACTATGGAGCAATTTCATCTTCGAGACTCACATTTCCAGTACACACAAAGCAGCTTTGATACTGTTTCTAACAACCTGGGCCCATCGTGATGATATTGTCCCCATCTTAGCCACCACTGATTGGGCATAAGGTTTTTTTCTTGATGAGACTCGAATCCGAGTGTCCCAAAAGCGCTCGACACAATGAGACGCGCTCGAATGCACATTTAGCCCATAAATCCCCCTAGAGTCGGACCGATGTGGGATATTATAATCCACCCCCCTTGGGAGCAATTTCATCCTTGAGATTCACATGTCAGGTACATACAGAGCGACTCTGATTGAAGGATCCGAAAACAAATGAAAAAAAGGAAAAAATTAAAAAAAAAAATCGAGAAAAATAGAAAGAAAATTCAAAAAAAATCTTAAAAATCTATTATTTGAATTTGAGTTGCCAAAACCCAATAAAATAGAAATTTTGTATTTGAAAAATGCCCAAAGTTATTAATTTTCACTCCCCTAAACTCTATATAAAGGGCCCCTAGTGCTCTCATTCTTTTCATCCCAAATTAATAGCATACTAGTCCCTCTTAACTCTCTCTGGCCTTCTTCTTGGCAATCCCCTCAGTTCTTGAGTAATCTTGAATTGTTCTTAAGTGTTCTTGAGAGTTCTTGAGTGTTTAAAAGCTTTGGAGTAACGAAACTTTGTCGGATTTCAGAGGTGTGTAGAAGAGATTTATTTTTAAGGTGGAAGTGATTTTTAACTTTTACTTCTTTATTTTAATTTGAATAAGTCTTGCATGTATGATGATGTTTTGAAGTTGATTGTTTAAATATATGTTTTAATATGCATGTTTTCTTTATTTGATGTGCCATGAATATACATGTTATGCATGTTTAGAAATTAAGAATAATAATGCATGATATGTATGAATTGTGCCATGAATAAATATTTAATCATTCATGTTATGTAAATGTTATATTGATGGTTTAATTCGATATTGTGTGTTTTATCACTAAGAAAAGATTAAATAATTATATAACCATGTACTGGCACGATGATAGGCTGCATAACATCATCGTGTGTGTTCCACCCTGATCTGGCTTGTCGACTTACCATTAATGATTTTGAACTGGGTTTTCAAGAGTGATCCCACTTCATAGATATTGGGGTTTGAGTTTCCAAGAATGATTCTCTCTCCCAATGATGTAGAACACAGAGATTAAACTCTTTCGGTCTTAATGTCAACCATAAATAAAAAATTTGTTTGAATCGCCTAATGTACAAAAGTTTTTGATATGCTTGGTTTGTTTAAATTGAAATAATGGTTTAAATGTTTAGAAAGATCAACTGAACTATGTGTTCATCCCTTCCTTCTATTTTTTAGGTAATTGAATTACATGAAGACCATAAATATTAGTTAGGTTTTTTCTAATTTCTATGTAAGGGCATGTTGCCCAAGTTTTGAATTTTCCACTATAATAGATTTTCTTCAAGATCAAATCATGTACTCAATTTTATTCAATTGGTTGAGTTTATGAATTTTATTTATTTCTTGTATTATTGCCTCATTAAATTACTAAATTTAAGTTATGTACTCTTAAATACAATTAAGGCATGAAACAATTGAAATAGAAAGTCAAGTTATGTACTTGTAAAGTAACACCAGCCCGACCCTGCCCACCTTGTGGTAAAGTCCAAATTGAAAGTCTCGGGTGTTAGGGTGTTACAAGCGTGGTATATTGTCATAGCCCATTCCATCGGGCCCCCTGAACACATTAACTGGGCTTCCGGTAGTGACTCACACGGTACTGTCCCCTCCCCCTGGGATTTTTTCGCCTCCGCTGAGATTCGAACCAAGGACCTGGGGGTCACTTGCTTTTGTTTGATAATCATCAATTACGGATAGAATCACGTGCTGCTTTTGAAAAGCTGTTCTAAGGACAATAATGGGGGACCTCCTCTTGATAGAACTAACTGTGGTGGAGTGTCGGCACCATATGGGGATGATAAGTGTCTTCTGTTTGCACCAAAGAGTGGGGTCCGAATGTTGTGTTGTCTAATCATCATTCGAAGAGGATGAGTTGGTGAGCTATAGTGGGGCAGTAGTAGCATGATTGACATCTTCGAGATGAGTGGGATGTTCTACAAGGTATTCATCCATCAGCACATGTAAAATATCCCAAAGGTGATTTTCAGGCTCACTAAAGCCTGCACGTCCATATGAAAGCCCAGAATGGTAAGGTGGCGTGGGCTTGGACCAATTCGTGGTTCTTTTGGTTTCGTTCCAACGAATCATGTCTTGTTGAAAATATTGGAACTGGTGGAAGTTGGGCCAGTATGGAGCTTCAATGGCCATAAAGAATTCATGTCTTTGGCCCGAAAGAAAACTTGGATAAGTGTGGCGACTATGAGTATTGAAGAAGAGTAATCTCTGATCTCCACGAAGGATTTGGTAGGAACATACTTCTTCTGCTGCTACAATGGGGTCATCGCCAATGCTAGTGTACCTATGCTCAGAGGCCAGAGGTGCAAAAAAGGTGATGGTGAGAAACCTTTGAGGCCATTCAGCTAGGCTTTCTAGCCATTGCTCATGGGTGGCAATTTTTAGTAAGAAACTGTAGAACTTGGTTTGATCAGGACCTAACTCATGGTGAGAGGGTCTTAATTGAAAGAGGTAAGAATACAAAAGATGCTTATCAAGAGAGAATATAATCTACCAAGATTGTAAAATATGCAATAAGAAGTAGTAAGCTTCTTTTGGGAAGTTATAAAAAATAATGATACAAAATGGAAATAAATAGGGTTTTATGGGATGAGGAACATGGCCAAAATACATGCCATGTCTGTAGGTTAAAGCCTTAAGAAGGCTATCTATGATGGATTGATTTGGAATTTTCCAATAAATGGCTTTTCTAATTTCAACAACAAGTGCAGAGATGGAAGCCATAATATTCAGAGGGACATGCGCACCATAGGAGGGGTCCGGATTGGATGAAGAGGATCCAATTACCCCAATGAAATGGGAGTGGTGATGTTTGGAAAGGAATCAGCCAAAACATTAGTTTTTCATAAATATGTTTAATTGTGAAATTGAATTAAGAGAATCAGTTTGCCCAACGGAGAAGTTGAGGTTTTGATATCAATCTCTGTATGAAATGCAACATCTTAGGAAAACTTTACATATCCATTTCTATGAGAAAAGAATGGCCAACTAAGTGGAAGTGAAACTTTTTGATGCCTCGTTTGACAGCTAAAATGTATTTAAAAGTGGAGTGAAAATGTAACTCAGAAGGCTTGAAAGTTCCACTTTATATCCATAGTTAGGTTGAGTGTTGTTTGGGAATTCTTCTAAGAGAACAACGCCCCAATAATCGTCACTGGCACCAGTCTGAAGAATTTGTCAGCTAGAACTTGGTATCTGTAATGGTGGGAGAGTTTGGGCTTTAAGCTTGAGAGTTTGGACTGCTGCAGTTTGTTTTTCTGTCCATGGTGGAGGAGACCCTTTTAATAGCAGGGAGAGCTTACTTGTGTATCGAGAGAGATCTTTGATGAAAAGGCCCATATAATTGACAAGCCTTAAGAATTGTTGGATGGTAACCTTATCTGGTACAACATCTGGGAACTCAAGGAGCTTGTGTGAGATATGAGGCTGTAAAGTGAGTTGTCCTACTGAGATTTCCATCCCAAGGAAATCAATAGAAGTTTGAAATAGCTGCATCTTCTTTTCAGAGAGCATGAGTCCAACAGAAATATAGATATTATGAAATTTTTGTACGAGGTCAGCATGTGATGGTATATCCTTGGAGAAAAGAAGGATATCATCAATATAAATTAAATCTTGATGTTGTATTTCTAAAAAGATCCTTGTCATGGCTTGCTGGAAGATAGAAGGAGCCGTTTTGAGTCCAAACGATATTACTGTCCATTGATAATGGTAGCCAAGAATTATAAACACAGTTTTGGGCTTGTTTTCTGGCTCAATTCTGAGCTGCCAAAAATCTGACTTGCAATCAAACTTTAAAAATATCTTAGCATCAGAAAGATGCTGGAATAAGATTTTAGGTCGAGGAAGTGGGAACTTGTCATCTTTGAGGAAGATGTTGAGGGGTTGGTAATTGATAACCAACCAAAGTTTACCACGGACTTGCTCAGACTTCTTGTTAACATAAAATGCTTCACATCCCCAATGAGATGTGGTTAGCTCAATTAGACCTTTATCTTTCAGCTACTCAAGTTCTTGAATTGAAAGATGAGCTAGGAAGAAGGCATGCTAGGATGAGAGGCCTTGGTAGGATTTATGTCCTCATTAAGCTTAAAGGGAAGCTTAATAAAATAATCTTTGTTAAACCATAATGGACAGCTGCATTTAGTGAAGAAAGTTGTGTGGCTTTCTACGCAACAATTCTGGATAAGTGAAGATCTCAGGCTTTGGATTAGAGAAGGGTGCCAGGGAGAGTCTGCAAGTTGAGTTCCTTCAGAAAGAGAAGATATCCATGGAACGAAAGCATAATTTGTCTTGAGACCACGTGGAGTCCAGGTGAGATGGCTGATCTTCTGGAGAATGTCATAACTAATGATAAATGGTTTGGACAAGCTTAGAGCACCAAAAATCTGGTGTTTAAATGTGAACAAAGGGTGGAGCTTGATCTTTACTGGTTTGCTGATAAGTGTGATGGCTAATTGGTTCAGGCTAACAATATTGAAGGCTTGGCGATAAGGTTTCTACCATTCAATAGGTAACAAAGAGGGATTCATGAGTGTTGCCAAAGCACCTGTGTCAATCAAAGCAGTAAGTGAGAAAAGATGATGATAGGGAGAAAGGTAAACCTATACTTTGGCATGGGACAAATTTGAGATGCCATCTCTGACAGAGGTGAGGAGTTCAAAACAAAGGCTTCTGTATTTGAGATAGCCATGAGAACCTTAGGAGACAAGTCATCCTGAAATGAAAATAAAGATTCAACATCAGAGGCTTCGGTGTCTGTCGGGACCCCTTCCTTAGGACGAAAGACCAACCGACTGGCACAGTGTCCCAACAAACTCGCCCGCAAGCCGAGCTTGCCAAGACACCGTTAAGCCTCAACATACAACACCACATCACACACTTCCAGAGTAATCATAAGGAATGTTGAAAAAATTTAATACACGAACATGAATAAAACTTGATATTTATCCAAAATGGGTTATTACAACATGTGTAGCAACAGGAGTGACTATCCATTATGTACAGGTTTTTCTCACTCCTATACATAGGTCCTAACCCTCAAAATACAACAACAGAAAAGGAAATACAAGAACGTCTACCAAAAAGAGTAAGGGAACGCAACTCTATGCGATGACTACTCCCTTGCCCTTATCCGCTGCTGAAGAACCTGAAAAGTTAGAGTAGTGAGCCTAATTGTCCATGGCGGCTCAGTGAGTAATGCAGTCTAATTCAATCTTAAAACAAGTATTCCACAATTAAAACATGTGCAATGAATGCATGAGCAATAGCATTATGCAAGTGAATGCAACAGTAAACACAATTTAAAGTCATAATGTACTCGTGCACCTTCATTCAAAAACAATTAAATAATGAAAACATTCGCTAAGGCTCGCAAGCTCTCCGAGGCGACTAAAAATCACTCGAGCGGTTTGTAGACAGTTAGGCACATCGTTTGGACTCCAATTAAGTCTTAATGCCATTGCCATCATCGTAACGACCAAACAAGACTTATTGTCGTTGCCTTATTGTGATGACCCGATTATGACTTATTGCCGTTGCCTTATTGTGACGACCCGATTAGGACTTATTGTTGTTGCTTTATTGTGACGACCCAATTAGGACTTATTGTCATTGCTATCAATCGTAGGTCCACAGAACCCCTTCAGCGGGCACTCTGTGCTAGGTGGTCACTCCATCAATCGTGGGTCCACAGAACCCCCTTAGCGAGCATTCTGTGCTAGGTGGTCACTATCGAGGTCATATGAGAGACCCACACAACTCGTCCTAACCCTGTACTCTCGAACCTCGAGACTCAGTGCACTTTTTATTTAAAACCCATTTAAAAGGATGCAGATTCATCACAATATGTAATCTCATTTTCATAATGCACAGAATAACAAGTTCTAAGAAATTAGTTAGAAAACACTACTCACAGGGATGCTCCGCACCTGGTGCTCCTCTCGCAACTGGTCGCGTCCCGCGAGCACTTGGTCCTATGAAATCGACGCAACTTGGTAACATTAATATGGGACTTGGCTCACTCTGATTGTACATCATTGGTTAATCAATTACTTGACCTAGTCAAGAATAGTTCACATATGTTCGTTCACCTTGCCTTGGTTACTAAGTCCATTTGATTGACCTCGGTCAATCTTGGTCAACCCTAGTCAACTCATAATTTGCTGACCTAGCTGGTCAACAGAGTCACATAGGGTAAATTCTGGTCTTCATGGAGTCAATTGGGCCAAAAGGGGTCAATCATTCCCAATTCCCATTACTTAGGCACAAACCTTAGCCTATAACCCTATCTGCGCAACCATTTTTTCGATTTTTCTACGGGCAATCCGTTTATTGGATTTGCGCCAAACTTTGAAAAACTATTCTAGACTTCCTAAAGTTTTCCAAAATTTTAAATTACAATTTTTGAACCTCATTTACTAAGGTTTCTAAGCATGATAACAGAAACTACACAGATTCCGTATCCCCTGTGATATGCAGTGACTGTTTGCCTTAGTTGACCTAGCTACACACATCTGAATGTCCTAAAATTTTGTAGGAAACTTCTAGACATATATAAGGGTCTCTCACCAAATTTTAGCTCAATCTATCATGGTTTGGTCAATCAATTTTATCTCAAAAATTTCGGCCAGATTGTAGGAAATTTCTAGGTTCAAGGATTCTACTATCTTCTAGTGTTCTTTTCCTTCATTAAATTACCATTCTATGGGTTGTTTCTTGTGTCTACTTACAGTTTACAGGTCATAACACATCCACTAATCACAACCACTTCGAATCAGTAGCATGCAACATCAAAAACATGTCTATCATTCCCTCAATAATCTGCTATATTCTAAAGAATACAAGAAATTTGCTCTAGCACCCTACAATCATGGCATATTTGCATGTATAACAAGACACATCCACAAGAGTTCAAGGTCAAGTCTTTATACCTTTCTGGAACCTCTACTATGGGGTCTACAATGCCTTTGGTTCCAGCCTAAAAGGGTGCCTTTAGGTGTCCCGAATATAGCTCTTATTCTAGTTTCAAACTCTTTCTGTCGGCACTGTTGCAACAGTAAGTCTAACAGTCAGCAGCAGTGACTTATAAAACACATTAAACCTTTCAGTTTTTGATTCCTACCACCTGGACACTTGAATATTCATGATAAGGAGTAGAATGATGGATTTCTACCTCAGGGACGTGCCTAGAGTGGTCCAAGAGTGAGTTTTCCCAAGGTTGCTCCAACTGTCTTTGTTACACAGTTGTGACAGTGAATAAGTAATCAACTTCAAGGGTCCTAAAATAATGTACAAGGCCCTATTTTTCATTCTCTAACTCTTGGAGATCAAAGTACATGCGAAAATAAGGAGAGTGAACCATTTTACCTTCAAAAAGGAACTGAAAATGGCCAAGCTCCAAGGCTCCAAAGATGGTTCCAGCACACACTTCCTGGTTTTTTTTGGGTTTAAATAGTGTGGACAGCCCTCTTCTTGATGATTTTTTTAGACGGCTCCAAGATTGGCCAAACCACTTGTGGAACTTCGTAGGGGGTGGTACAAGCTTCAAATCAAGCTATAGTTTGCTAGATTTGGTTGAGAATTGAGGGAGTTCTGAGCTTGGAAAGTTGGTTATAGAATCTAAAAATTCTAGAATTGAGCTCAAAGAAGGCCTTTTTGTTGCATGGGGGTGCTTGCTGGGCAAAGGTGTGGATGACATGTGGCTTCCAGGTGGCACTCAACATCACATGTTGGATGCCCAGTTGGTAGCCTTCATTGGCCAAAATGGAGGCTATGAAGTGATGGCCAAAACTGTGGATCTAAACCATGAACTCCCATGGTTTTGTTGGAAAAAGCTGCTGAAAATTGTGCAAAAATCGGCCAAAAATTGAATATTTCACGCACAAGAGGACAAAAATGACAAGGGGAGGCTTATTTGGGCGCATGGGCGGGTTCAGGCACGGGCTCAGGCCCAGGGCCCGAGCTAGTTTTGGCTTATGTTTTCCTTTTTCTTTTATTACCAAAATATACCCATATACATGTATTATATACTAAAATTTCACATTTTTTTTTCTAAATTTTTAAAAATTCTATAATTCATCATTTTCGATCCAAATACCAATATTATACACCATTCCATCATTAAATTAATTATTTTCTCCAAAAATTGTATAATTTCACCAAAAATCATATTTTTTCCCAAAAATTCCATTTATGATTCTAAAAATTCGATAATTGCTCCAAAAATTCATAAATTAATCCTATAAATTATTTTGTTCAAGAAATCACATTTTTCTAATATTTTCGTGTGTTTTTTCCTTAAAATTATATTTTCTCGAATTATTTCTATTTTTTTAATAATTAATCCAAAATTTGAAAATATTGGAGAAAATTTTGTATTTTCTTATTAAAATTCTAGAATTACATAGAGTACATAAATGTTGGATCCATCAATCCGGTGTCAAAAATGTGGGTCGTCACAGTGTTTGTCAGTGTTGTAATTTTCTCAAGAAGAGCTGCATGGCGCTTGGTTTTCTTAGGACAATTTTTTTACAAAATGACCCTTCTGCTTGCATATAAAACATCGGGAGTCAGCAGTCTTGCCACGGAAAGGCTTTCTTCGTAAGAACTTCCATTTCTTGCTAGATGATGATCTCTTATGAGCCTTATGATGGGATCGTCTGGAAACTTTAGAAGAGTGTGGGAAGACTGGCTTCTTTTTGCAAGAGCAAGGTTCAAAAGCATGACACTTAGGAACAACCTTGTGATATGCACAGGTGAAGGCTTTGCTCAGCCTTTGGGTGTGCTGAACAATTTCAAATTGGAAACAGGGACCTTGGTGTCCATTCTTGATGTGTGAAAACAGTTGTCCTAAAGTGCTGTCCTGGGTGCTTTTCTTATGTGTAGCCATGTATTCTTATGCTCTTTGAACAATAGGGTTCTAAAAAGAGAAGAGAAAACTGTCTTGAGATTGACATCATCAACACCCTTAATCAGATAGAACCATTTAGACATATGCTCATAATGTTGCTACATAGTTTTGAGATTATATGAGCAGCATTTTGTAGCCAAAATATCTTTCTTATGCTTGTTCGACATGATGATTCCAAGGGCCAACAAAGGCTTCAAAGAGTGATGAAAGGAAATTATTGATAGATTGTTGTAGCAATACAGTCTTTTTGTATGCTTGTTGTGCATTCCACCAATCGCGAAGGCTTTTGATAGCCGAGTAAGGAGCTTTTCAATGATGATTGGATCAATCGCTCCATGTTTGATGGATTTGGCATGACACCATGAGAGCATGTCATTGAAAAGATATGGCCAGTCCTCATAGGGGAGAGAATCAAGATTAAAAGTATGGAAGACACTAGATTTGGAGGGCTTATGGTGAGAAGGAGGAAAATCAGATTCCATATCATCTGATTCTTCAAGTGGATGTTCTAGAAATGGAGGAGGTCCATGAGGAGGTTCGGTAGGTTCTGGCTTAGGTTGTGAGGATTCTCCTGGTCTAGAGGTAGCTGTAAAAATATCGTGGGAAGAAGCAAACTCTTCAAATAAAGAATTAGAAGGAGAAGAGGCAGAAGAAGAAGAAACTTCAATAGGATTGGCTAAGGCAATAGAGGGTTGGTTATAACAACAAGCCATAAACTTAAGGAAAGAGCTTAAAGGGTTTTCTAAGATGTCAGGGAGTGGCAGGGCTTAAAAGAAGCTTGGAGATTGGGTTCAATGGGATAATGGTCATAACAAAACTTTTCTTTTCCCTTATCTTTTCGTTTGTGAGAAGACCCAGAAGGAAAATGGGGTGGATAAGTGTGATAATCGTCAAGGGAAGTAGGAGGATCAAAAGGTGGTTGTATGAATGGAGATCAGAAAGTAAGAGAAGTACGAGTGGGGGGTCGTTTGTTGTGAAGTTAGTAGTTTGGAGGAAAAGGGATGGCATGGTGAAAGAGGGTCATTTAAAAGCCGTAGGTATAACATGGGGTGTAAAAAAGGGATTTGTCGGAGGATCAGGTAGTGAGTTTGTAAGGTCACGCAGTTGATTTTTGAGGGACTCATGTTCATGCTCAAGGAGGCCAAGGACAATTTGGATTTCAGAGTAATGGGTGATGGAATTTGCAATTTCTAAGAGTTGATGGTGAACTTGGTCAATACGGGCTCGAAGAGAGGCAACGAGTTGTTCATGAGCAGTTTGGTGGGTTAAAGATTGCTGTTGTTTGTAAAGAATAGATTGGAGAAGCTCATTCTGGTATAAGGCGTTGTTGGACTGCTAATTTAGGACTGCATCAGAATTAGAAAGGTTTGAAGTGCTAGTCCCTCAAGGGTTATAATTTTGGAAGGTTTTATCTGATATTAAAGAAGACATCTTGTGAGTGGGTCAGTAGATCGTTGAGCGCCAAATGGTGGAGGAGAAGCACTAGAATGTTCAGAGAAAACAAAACAGCCCTCATTGTAGTAAGGGTCATCAATATCGACATCTTTACCATCGTGAATATCAAAATCATCATTAGTTTGAGAATCAGAAATGAGAACATAATATTGGTACCTTCCTGAATTTGATTCAATAAAGCCAACTGTAGGGTCACCAGAGGCATATTGATCAGCTCAGAGGCGTTGAGAGGTTTTACACCTTGGCTTTTCAATATCATATTGAACTTCAAAGGTGTCTTCTTCACAGATAGGGCATGTACAAGTATCACACGACTGGAGCTGAGTAATAGATGGGAAACCTCCCGAGTCAATGAAATAGATCCCAGCATAAGAAGAACGGGAATGCACCAATGGTTATGGAAAAACAGTTTCTACAAGGCCATCCAGGCGTCTGCTTTGAGTAGCATGAGTGGACTAGCAGACTTCATTAGCTTGAAATCTTGCTTCATAGTAGTAATCCATTTTTCTGGAAAAAGCTGCTGAAGATGGCAAGGAGGAATAGTAAGTGGAAGGAATGTATGCGAAACAACACCTTGCGACCCGATGTTTAACATAAGACTATCCAAGGAAGATCCTTTATAAGGAACATCAATCACGTGATTCTGTATGCGATAAGCAACCTGATAATGAATGGTCATAGTAAGAGCAGTTTGCACTTGTGGAGTGCTTGATAACTTGGTTTGAAGACTAAGTGTAGTAAGGGCATGTGGGTCCCTTAGAGACACATTGAAATTTGGATAGAACGTAGCAAAAACGGTGCCAAAGTTTAAAGTGGTCTAGATTGTTCCATTAACGGCATCTGCATAACAAATCATGCAAGAGTCAAGGAAAGCAATTCTGAAAATGGCTTTAGTGGATTTTCTCCAATAAAAGGTGATAGACATCTTAACAGCACCGTAGTAAAGATGTGTGTAACCATCTTTTCGCCATTGAGGTAAAAGAGAAGCTGGTAGTGTTACAAGGAAAAAGTGTTCAGCTTGGTCTGCTGGAATTTGGTGTTCATTAAAATTGGAGATTTGAACATATTCTTTAACAGGACTTTGAGGTTGTTTGCCTTTTGAAAAAATTTTTGATTTTCTTCTGAAAAGAGGTAGAAGGAAGTGAATAAAAATTTTGGGGGAGGATAGGAACAAGTTCGGTAAGTGGCACAGTCCATTTGCATCAGACATATACTCAACTTCGTATAACCCATCAACCTTGGTTGAGGTGCATGAGACTTCAAGAGGAGAAGGAATGGAAGAAGTAGCAGTTTCCATTTTACAAAGACTAAGATAATAAGACCAAATCCTCTATGGGATGAAAAAAATACCTTTAGACGCTTTCCTGTGGCTATTATGGCTGGGTTGCAAAGAAAGAGGAAAATTGTCTTATTTTCAAACTAGGTAAAGTGAAAACAGAAACAAGCTCACTAGTTTTCAGGCAAGACTTACTTAAGAAGCCAAGTGTCATCAAGCTTACTGGTTCTAATGGCTTGAGGACAAAGGATTGGTAGGAGAGGAGCCAAGTGAAGAAGTGAAATATGAAGTTGAAGAAGCTGGTGAAATTGTGAGGAGTTGCTGACAACAAGTTTCCCAAATATGAAAGAGTTCAACGTCTGAAAGGGAACAATGGATCTGACAACGGTAGACAAAAGTCCAAAAACATAGTGTACATGGACAATGATCAAGATGGCCAATGGTAGTAAACATGTGAAACTAAAGCATGGGTAGTTCTGGTGAACAGTAATGAACAGTATTGACCAGTGCTATAGTAACTTTAGGGAAGGGTGAACAATACTGGCTTTGATACCAAATATAGATCATGAAATCAAGGTACTTATGCCCCAAGTCCTTGATTCGAATCTTCGCAAAAGTGAGAAAACCCTACGGGGAGGGGACAGTACCTTGTGAGTCACCACCGGAAGCCTAGTTAGTGTGTTCTAGGGGCCCGAAGGAATGGGTTGTGACATGAGGGTCAAGGAAGAAAATGTACTGAAGACGGCCTTTCGGACTCGTTATGGGCATTATGAGTTTCTAGTCACGCTATTTGATGTGACAAATGCCCCTGCGATGTTCATAGACCTAATGCAGAGAGTATTTTGTCCCTATCTCGACTCATTTATCACTATATTTATTGATGACATTCTCATTTACTCGAAGACTAGAGAGAAACATGTCGAGCATTTGAGGATCACACTGCAGACTTTTCGAGATTACCGTTTGTATGCTAAATTTAGCAAGTGCGAGTTCTGGTTGATAGAGGTCCAATTTTTAGGCTATGTGATTGGAGCTGATGATATTTCTGTGATGCGGCTAAGGTTGAGGCTATTACTAGTTGGCTGAGACCTACCACATTAACGAAGATCCGTAGTTTTTTGGGTTTAGTAAACTATTATCGTAGATTTGTGCAGAGTTTCTTGAGGATTACGGCATCTATGACAAAACTTACCCAGAAGGATGTGTCGTTTGTGTGGACAGATAAGTGTGACGAAGCCTTTCTTGAGCTGAAGCATAATTTGACATCAGTGCCAATACTTGTCCTACCTGAACCCGGTCGTGAATTGGTGATTTATATGGATGCATGTGGGACAGGCCTTGGGTGTATGTTGATGCAGGGAGATCGAGTGATTTCTTATGCCTCACGATAGTTGAAGGTGCATGAGAGAAATTACTCTGTCCATCATTTAGAGCTGGCAGCATTGGTGTTTGTGCTCAAGATTTGGTGACACTATCTGTATGGTGAACATTTTATGCTTCATTCCGATCATAAGAGCTTCAAGTACTTGTTTTCCTAGAGAGATTTAAACATGAGGCAGAGGAGATGGATGGAACTACTTAAGGATTATGATTTTACCATTGAGTACCATCCCGGGAAAGCCAATGTAGTGGCTGATGCACTGAGTAGAGTATGAGTTGAGACTGCTTGTGTGGCTAGACATATGTCTCAGGAGTGGAGGATGATTGATTATGTGCTAGTGATTAGTATCCACGAGACTTCAACTAATACCAAAGTCAATGCACAAATGAGAGCCTAGTCGGTGCTGCTTAATGAGATCATAGAGGTGCAGCCTGGTGATGTTGATTATGCGATGTATTGGGAGTAGGCAGATGGCACTTCTCGTATGGAGTGGTCGATTGACAGTGATGGTGTACTAAGGTTCAAGGGACAATTGTGGGTACCAGATTACCCTCGCTTGACACAGGGAGTACTAGCAGAGCTGCATCATTTGAGGTATATCGTTCATCCAGGCACCAACAAGGTGTATCGTGATGTTCGGCGTACTTATCGTTGATCAAGGATGAAGCGGGATATTGCAGCCTTAATGTAGAGATGTGACATGTGTCAGCAGGTTAAGGTTGAGCACTTGAGACCTGGTGGTTTACTACAACCCTTGGCTAATCCTGAGTGGAAATAGGAATACATTACCATGGACTTTGTGATGGGGTTACCCCAAACTCAGTGGAGACATGATACTATTTGGGTTATTATGGACAAATTGACTAAGTCTGCTCATTTCCTCCCGATTCATACTAGAGATTTGGTTGAGAGACTGAGTCAATTGTGTATCTGCAAGATCGTGAGATTACATGTGGTCCTAGTATTAATTGTGTTTGATAGAGATGCTTATTTACGTCCCATCTTCGCAAAGCTTGTAGAGTCAGTCGGGGACTAGAGTAAACCCGAGCACAACCTTCCATCCACATACTGATTGTTAGTATGAGAGAATGATCTAGATTTTAGAGGATATACTTTGTGCATGTGTCCTTGATTTTGGTAGTCTCTAGGAGGATCATTTAGCGTTGTGTGAGTTTGCATATAATAAAAGCTATCAGGCGATTATCAACGTGGCACCATTTGAGGTATATTATATGGTCGACCTTACCGATCGCCAGCTTGTTGAGCCGAGGTTGGTGACATAGCAATTTTGGGCCATAGTTTTGTACAGGAGCAAAATGAAAGAATTCAGTAGATTCGTAAGAACATAAAGGTAGCTTAGGATCGATGAAAGAGTTATGTGGATAACTGGAGGAAGACCTTTGAGTTTGACGTTAGTGATCATGTACTACTTTGGATTTTTCCTTGGAAAGGGCATACTTATTTTGGTATTTCAGGGAAACTCGCTCCGAGATATGCTAGACCTTTTGAGATCCTCGAGAGGATAAGTCCTGTTGCTTACTGATTGGCATTACCACCTTAGTTAGCGGGAGTACACAACGTATTTCATGTGTTGATGTTAAGGACATACTATCTCGACCCCTTGCACGTGTTAGACTGGAGACATGTTGATTTGCGAGAGGATTGTACCTATGATGAGGCTCTAGTAGCTAGCATTGATTGAGCAATGAAGAAACTACGCAACAAGGAGATATTGATGATATGTGTCCTTTGACAGTTTCATGGTGCAGAGCAGAACATTTGAGAGTGCGAGGACTACATGGCAAGTCACTTCCCTGAGATTATAAGAGTCACTTCTTGATCTTTTGTTATCTTAGTAAATTTCGAGGACGAAATTTGTTCTATGGAGGGGAGACTATAACGACCCACATATTTGGACATTGTGTCAACGAGTTTGACATGTAATTTTTCTGTATCAATTAATGAATTATAAATAAAAAATAAATGATTTTACAAAAATATGTAATTTTTTTTGGCAATGGTATTAAGTAATGTGTATATTAAATGAAAAATAAAATAAAAAATAATTAATGATGATTAATATTCTTAGTGGAATAAGTAATGCAATATAAATTAATTCTTGCATACATACATACATACATATATGTATGTATGTATATGATTGGGTTGAAGAAAAAACAAATTAAATGCTTATTGGGAATCCTATAAGATTCCCTATTACATTATAAGATTTTCATTTGGAATTTTGATTGGTTGATTTTGAGGATAAAGCCACATTTTGATGGAAAAAAATGAAAAAAAGTGGGATAAGTCATGTCACGAACGTAGGTATAAGGAAGAACAAACAAAAATTATCTTTGCATTTATTAAGGTGGGACCCCCAAACCGTTTCCTATATATATATATGTGAGTTGATTCTTCCCATTTTGCTCACTTCAATTTACTCTTATTTGGTTCAATTTACTCTTATTTGGTCATCTAGGATGGAAAAGAAAAACCAGAAAAGGGAAGAAAACGAAAAACAAAGAGAAGGAAAAGAGAAGAAAAAAAAGTTGTTCATTCTCGAAGATCTGACACTTTGGGTAATTTATTTTTACCTCTTTCCAATTCAAAATTGTTATAGAAATTGTGAACTTCAGTTTTTATAGTGTAATTTTCAATAAAAGTATTAGTTTGTTGTGTGACCTAAAATTAAGATGTATTTTCATTAGGAGAAAAACTATGCAATATATATATCATTTTATTCAGATTAACGTGTGGAATAACGTGTAGAATAACGTGTAGAATATAGATATCACTTTATTTGTGCTCATTCAGGCCCTAAGAATTTATATGGTAGTTGAAAATTGACATATAGGGGGTATACCCATTAACACTAGAATTTTAGTTAACAGGTACTGAAATGTTCAAAATAAAATTCTGAACTCAGACACTAAAATCAGGATTTTTGGAGGTCAATTGATATATATTAAATTCGCATATATGCGATTTAAGGATTAATTAACAAATATAAAAAATGTATACAGGATAATATAAGGATAAATAATAGGAAAATGTTATATAATGTTATATAACATTATAAAATACTTATTGGAGAAAAAATGAGTAATATAGAAAATAATTAAAATTCTCCTATTTACTATATTAAACTGTAAGAACTTATGAAATTGGCTGGTTATTGTGCACCAAAAGTGGACACATATTGACAATACAGATTTTTGGTATTTTGGATCAATATTAAGGACTTACTAGCACAAATTGACCTTGTTGACCATGTTGACCTTGTTGGTCAAACAGGTTAGCGAGTGTTAAGTTTAGTTAGAGTTAACTGTGTTAACCAAAATCGACCAAATCCTTAAATAGACAACAATTGACCGAGTCAATCCTTTGATTGACCAAGGATCTTAAAGTTAGATTTGAGCCAAGTTTCATGTAGATATTAAAAAATCACGTTGATTACGTAGGATCAAATGTTAGCAGGACGTGATTGGTTATGAGAAGAGCACTAGGAACTGAGCATCCTTGTGAGTAATATTTTCTAATTTATCATTTAACCTGTTATTCTGTTCATAAATGAAATGTATTACATATTAAAATGCATTTGCAATCTTTAAATGGGTTTTAAATGAAAATGTGCATTGAATCTTGAGGTCCGGGTGCGAGTTAGGGTATTGGATGTGGTAGAGCATTGAGGATGAGTAACCGTCATACCTAGAAGTATGTTTTGGGCAGGTCTATCAATTGGGCTCTCCTATGGAGGATCTGAGACTGCCACACATGAAGTATGAGCTGGCGGATCCTTATGATATGATATGAGAATACGCCTAACCACTGAGTTCACCCGCTTGAATAGATTTATTATTGCCTTACAGGCTATTGAGTGCTTAGGCATGTGTTTTCAGCATTAGAACTATTTTCAAAATAAAAGGTGGACGATTGCATTGTGGATTTAACATTCATTAACTGTTGCATTCATTCACAATATTGTTATTGTGCATGCATAGATAACATTGTCTTATGAAATTCTTGTTCTAAGTTATAGATTAGATGACATTATTCACTGAGCCGTTGTGGACAAAATTGGCTCACTACTCTAACATTTCATGTTCTTCTACTATGGACAGAGGCAAGAAAGTGGTCATCGCATAGTGCGCCTTTTTGTATTGTGGTAGGTTTTTTCATATGGTGTACTATTTTTAAGAGTTAGTATGTATGTATAGGAAGTGAGCAAAACACTTTAGATATTTTGACTATCACATTTTCGCTACTGCTACATAGAAAAAACATTACATAAATACTTTTTGTTTAATTTTAAAGAAAAAATTCTACTGTAATTAATTGTTTAGCTACTTCATTATCTCTTGTATTACTTTGATAATGTTGTGTATGGATAAGAATGGGGCTTAATAGTACTTTGGCAAGTCCGGCTTGCAAGTGGGTTTGTCAGGGCACTATGTTGGTCAGCTTGCCTTTTACCCTAGGGAAGGGTCTCAACATAATAAGTGGTAAAATTTTATGTGGGGTGATCCAACTGATAAGAAAAGATAAATTAATTAATTAGACAAAATAAATAATATATGATCAACCCATAAAAATTATTAGAACATTTAATGGATTGCTAAATTAGCAAGTAGTATATAAAAAAAAAAACTAAAATACCCTTTAAAAAATTACGAAAAGGTCTCCAATCCTTAGTTATATCATTGTACGGAGAAATTCTAATAGTTGTATTAAAATCATAAATTAAAATCTTCATCATCCAATTTAAATTAATCTATTCAAATTAGTACCATATAGAGATAATTCTCTAGATTAAGGAAACAATTTAAAAAGAATTACACTAAATAAAATTGGAAACAAGAATATAAACAATTGTGGATAGAAATCATGTGATCATCTCAAATTATTATACACAATTGGATTAAGAATATAAATCTCAAATCTCAACTATTCCGAGAAGATCAAGATTAGAAAACCCTATAATATTCTTTAAAGAGATGTCTCATATGTGAACCTTTGGATCTACAACCATTATCTTTAATCTTGGTCATCCACATGAGGAACTACATTATGAAAACCTTACACAAATTGTTAAGACTAGTCCCCCTAGTCTAAAATAGAATTTCAAATCGTTTCCATTTATGATTGATTGACTTGAATACAAAGAAAAATTCCTAAGATGTTGTCTCAATCCATTTAGCACAAAAAAGAAACCAACTAAAACTCAAGAATCACTATTTTGGACGTCCCCACTTGCCTCCAATCTCTTCTCTACCATTACAAAGCCTTCAACATACCTCCAACTTCAAGGAGAACTTATACATAGTTGGAAAGGGGGGGGGGATTGGTTTGTAGTGACTAGTTTGAGATGAGAAGTAGACCCATAACCAACAAGGTTAAGAGGAAAGTGTTGAGTGTTTATAGATGTATTTCTTCATCATTTTTCAACCAAAATTATAGTTTATTATCAAAAAATATTAACTAACCATTATTGATTTAAATAATGTTAGGTTTTCTGTCAAAAAACATTTTGGGTGCATAGGAGCAGTTTTTGGATCTGAGCAAAGGTATCACACTTCTCTAACCTTAGATGCAAGGAAAATCATTTAGGAAGAGCTTAGGACACTCTATTCATGGTCAGCCAAGGGATGGATTGAATGTTACATCAATGGCCATGATAGTGCACATAAAAAAGATTATAAAAGACCTATTGTAAATGCACACTTGTGCTCATACATAAGTAATATGTTCGAGTGCTTTTTTATGTCCATTAGAAGTGAATTTTTAGAACACTTACAACCATTTATATCAATACATATCGGTGGGTATTAAATACCTTTAGCACTATCTTAGAGCATGATTAAGAAAGCTTTAAGTCTATCCATGAAAACCTTGCATATATTCAGTTTTTAATGCATGAAAAACCTTTAAAATGGGCTTAGTTGTGGGCTGATTTTTTATGACATAAAAATTGATAAATATTAGTCATTTTCTAGCCACCTCGAGGCCCTTGAAGTGGTTGGTTTGGTCTTACACAATACCCCTTGAGCACACACTCGAATCGCAATGAACATTGATTCAAACTATGACTTTATGTAATGTATAAAAGGCCATTTGTAGGAGTTGAAAAATTTTAAATTTGTACCTTAATTTCATGAATGAAAACCATCAAGAAACACATTCACATTTGTTGGAAATGAAACTAAGGTAATGAGAAAAGATGATGTAACACCTCGTGTTACCCCTGTAGCTCTGATTCCTAGTTTCAAAGGGTGTAGTTACCATAATGCCCTTAAACAAAATAGTAGCAGGCACGTTAACATCGCGTGCGATCAAATACATTCTCAAGGCCACCCGAGAGACGTGACGTCACATTATCTCTTCTATCTTTCTTTTCTTTTCTTTAACATGTTTCAACTCCATAAAAATTCCTGTTCATAGTGACTCATACAAATTTCCATAAACATTTTAAAATCTTTTTTGATGAAATCAACCAAATAAACTTTGAAATATAATTTAATATTTAGATCCAAGATATACAATGACCTTTAAATAAAATTAATAAAACATGACAAGGAATAACCAGGCCAAGATGACCAACTTAAAATAAGACCAAAAAACTAGGAAAGTAAATTCTGAAATAACAACTACGGTAGACTCCTACTAGCCACTCACCCTTTGATCATTGGTTTCCTAAAAAGTTAGAAAAGATGGGGTGAGCTCAAAGAGCCCAGTGGATCATCCCATAAATTTAAATTATTATTTCAATCAAATAAAACGTACATGTCAAACACTTTCATAGATTAGGTGATTCAAATAATTAATTATTTATTAGTTGAAATTAATACCAAAAGGAATGCATCTTAGTGTTCCAGATTGTCGGGACCCCTAGGGAGAAGGACGAACTGACTGACACAGTGTTCTAGCAAACCCATTCCCAAACTGAGCTTGCCCAAAACATTGTTAAGGCTCTTCACAATACCATATATAACACTATCAGAGTAATCTTAATAAATGCGGAAGCAACTAGAACAAATAAGTACAGTAATTTTTTTTGTTACAAAAGTTAATTATATATACAGTCTCCTAAATGTAGCAGTAGCGGAATGCCTAAGTCAAAACGTCTACAAAATTTTTCTCACTTCCTATACATTATACTAACTCCCAAAATAGTAAACCACGTGAGGAAACCTACCGAAGTAAACGAGGTGCGCTTCACGCAATGACTACCTTCTTCCCCTTATCCGCAGATGAAGAACCTGAAATGTTAGAGTAGTGAGCCAATTTTGTCTATAGCGGCTCAGTGAGTAATGTAACCTAATCTACAACTTAGAACAAGTAGTCTAAAAAAGCAATGTATGAATGGACAATAATAATAATGCGAATGAATGCAAGAGTTAATGAATGTTAAATCCACTATGTAGTTGTGCACCTTCCATTTTGAAACCAGTTTTAATGTAGAAAACACATAAATCCACTCGAGCGGGAGAAACCTGATAGTTTGGTGTATAGGTGACGACCCTAATCTGGGCCCACAGAACCCCCCTTAGGGCACTCTGTGTTAGGTGGTCACTAAATAATCTAGGGGAGTCTCAATTGATAGACTTGGCCCAACCGCACCCCCGAGTACGACAACCACTCGTCCTCAATGCTCTACTACATTCAATACCCTAACCTGCACCCGGACTCCGATATTCGGTCCACATTTTTATTAAAATCACATTTAAAGATTGCGAATGCATTTCAATATGTAAGAACATTTCATTTATGATAGAATAACAAGTTAAGTGATAAATTAGAAAACACTACTCACAAGGATGCTCAGCTCTCGGTGCTCCTCTAGTAACCAATCGCAACCCGCTGATGTTTGTTCTTGCGTGATCAACTTACTTTCTTAATATCTACATAAAACTTGGCTCACATTCCAACTTTATGGTCTTTGGTCAATCAAAGGATTGACTGGGTCAACTATAGTCAACTCTATCTAAACCTAACCCTCGTCGACTTGTCAAATCGATAAGGTCAATATGGTTAACAAGGTCAATTAAGCCTTTATTTACAAATATGTATTGTCGACAAGTGTCCCACCTTTTGTACACAATAACCAACCGCTTTCATAAATTTGGCAGTTTAATACATAAATATTATTTTTTATGTTATATATTTCCGTAATAAGTATTTCATAATGTTATGCAATATTATATAACATTTTTTCTATTATTTACCATTATTTTTACCCTATATACATTTTTTTCTATCTTTATTAATTAATCCTCAAATCACATAAACGTGAATTTAATATGTCCATTGACCTCCAAAAATCTTAATTTTAGTGTCATTAAGTTCAGAGTTTCATTCCGGACATTTTAGTACCCATCGACTAAAATTTTCAATATTAATGCGTATATCCCCTATGCATCGACTTCCAATTACCATATAATTTCCTATGGTCCACGAAGGTACAAATAATCTACATATTTGCGTTCTACTCGTAAATCTGAACACAATGATATATATATATATATATATTGTATAGTTTCATTTCTAGAGAAAATATGCCCTAATTTTGGATGGTGCATTAAACTAATACATTTATTGAAACTATACTATAAAATTGAAATTCACTACTTGTATACTAATTCAGAATTGAAAAGGAGGTAAAAAAATTATTTATCCGAAATGTCGGATTTCTAAAGTACGCGACTTCTTTTTCTTTCCTTTTTTCTTCCTTTTTCTTTTCTTTTCTTTTTTTCTCCTTTTTTTTCTTTTCTTTTATCTTTTTTTTTCTTCCTTTTTTTTTCTCTTCTTTTTTTCTCTCATTTCTTTCTTTGATTCTCGGATAGAAGATGTTGTGAGAATGAGAGATGAGCAAATGAAGTATGTTGAGCAAGGGTATTTATAGTGATAACATTTGGGTGAGTCACCACAACATTAAATGTGTAATTAGTCAACAAAAGTGGCTTGATCATCTTGACACATCATTTGGATTATCTTCTTTTATTTTACATTTTTTTCTTGAATTATCTTGATCCAAGTCATGGGATAATGATTTAATTCAATTAATTTTTTTATTTTCTTAATTATCCATCCAAATCATCATTTATCCCATTATCTAATACACCTCATACATATTATCTTGTTATTATTATTTTTTTTTCTAATTATCTATCCAACTCACCTAAGGTTATCCACTAAATAAAAGTTTTGATTTTTCAACCCAATGAACCTATATCATTATTTCTTTTCCTTATAAATTAAGCACCTACCTATTGTAATATATATACATATATACACTACATCATTATTAAATTTTTATCCTTCAAAGCATCATATCACACACATATATATATATATACCTTCATCAAATTAAATACATATTTATATGGCAATTTATTCATTTCATTCATTATTTTCATTCATTCATTTTTTTTTTTAAAAAACTCCCACTAAATATTTTTTTTACCATTATTTATTATTTATTTTACTTTCTCAATTATTTCTCATTTAATATATACATTAATTAATATCATTGCCAAAAATCACATATTTTCATTTAATTCATACATTAAATTATACAATACTCGTAAAATCATGTATTTTTATTTATAATCCATTAATTAATACATCAAAATACATGTTGAGCCCTTGGATTCAATTTCTTGAAAATACAGGTCATTACAATCTCCCCTCCTTAAAACAAATTTTGTCATCGAAATTTACTACAATAATAAAAGATCAAGAAGCGACTCTCATAATCTCAGGAAAATGACTTGTCATATAGTCTTCTCGCTCCCAGGTGTCCTACTCGGTACCATGAAACTGCCAATGTACACGTACCATCGGTATCTCCTTGTTGCGCAGTTTCTTCACAGCCCGATCAATGATAGCTATCGGAACCTCATCATATGAACAATCCTCTCGCAACTCAACATGTCTCCAATCAATCACGTGCGAGGGATCGGGATAGTAGTTCCTCAACATCGACACATGAAATACATTATGTACTCTTGCTAGCTGAGGCGGCAATGCCAATCGGTAAGCCACAGGACCTATCCTCTCGAGGATCTCGAAAGGTCCAATGTATCTCGGAGCGAGTTTTCCTGAAACACCAAAACGAGTATGTCCCTTTCAAGGAGAAATATGAAGCAGTACATGATCACCAACGTCAAACTCAAGGATCTTTCTCCGGTTATCCGCATAACTCTTCTGTTGATCCGGAGTTGTCTTCATGTTTTGACGAATTTGTTGGATTTTCTCATTCTGCTCTTGTACAAAGGTAGGGCCAAAGACTGCTATGTCACCAACCTCAGTCCAACAAACTGGTGATTGGCAAGGTCGACCATATAATGCCTCGAATGGTGTCATGTCGATACTCGCTTGGTAGTTGTTATTATAAGCAAACTCGCATAATGCTAAATGATCATCCCAGCAACCACCAAAATCAAGAATGCATGCACGGAGCATATCCTCTAGAGTCTGGATCACTCTCTCTGACTGACCATCAGTCTGTGGATGGAAAGCTGTGCTCAAGTTTACTCTAGTCCCTAACTGTCTCTGCAAGCTCTGCCAAAAATGGGACGTAAACCGAGCATCTCTATTAGACACAATGGACACTGGGACCCCATGTAATCTCACAATCTCTTGGATATATAATTGACTCAGCCTCTCAACCGAATCTCTAGTATGAATCAGGAGAAAATGAGCAGACTTAGTCAGTCTGTCAACAATAACCCAAATAGTTACGTATCTCTGCTGAGTCCGGGGTAATCCCATCACAAAATCCATAGTAATGTGCTCCCATTTCCACTCAGGAATAGCCAAGGGCTGTAATAAACCACCGGGTCTTTGGTGCTTAGCCTTAATCTGCTGGCACGTGTCACATCTCTGCACAAAGACTGCAATATCCCGCTTCATCCCCGGCCACCAATAAGTACATCGAGCATCATGATACTTCTTATTGGTGCCTGGATGAATGGTATACCTCGACCGGTGCAGCTCTGCTAATACTCCTTGTCTTAGGTGAGGGTCATCTGGTACCCACAATCGTCCCCTAAACGTCAGTGCACCCTCATTGTCAATCGACTACTCCACACGAGAAGTGTCGTCTGCCCACTCCCGATATATCACATAATCAACATCATGAGGTTGTACCCCATGATCTCAGTAAGCAGCACCGACTGGGCTCTCATCTGTGCACTGACTCTGGTCTCGGTCAAAGTCTTGTGGATACTCATCACTGCCACATAATCAATCATCCTCCATTCCTGAACCATATGTCTAGCCACACAAGCTATCTCGACCCGTACTCTACTCAATGCGTTAGCCACTACATTGGCTTTCCTGGGATGATACTCAATGGTAAAGTCGTAATCCTTAAGAAGCTCCATCCATCTCCTCTGCCTCATATTCAAATCTCTCTGAGAAAACAAGTACTTGAGGCTCTTGTGATCTGAATAAAGTGTAAAACGCTCACCATATAGATAGTGTCACCAAATCTTGAGCGCTAACACCATTACTGTCAGCTCTAAATCATAGACGGGGTAATTTCTTTCATGTACCTTCAACTGTCGTGAGGCATAAGAAATCACCCGGTCTCCCTGCATCAACACACACCCAAGGCCTGTCTCACATGCATCTGTATAGATCACCAACTCGGGGTCGGGTTCAGGTAACACAAGTACTGGTGTAGATGTCAAAGGACGCTTCAACTCAAGAAAGGCCTCCTCACACTTATTTGTCCATATGAATGACACGTTCTTCTGGGTATGTTTCGTCATAGGTGCAGCAATCCTTGAAAAATTCTGTACAAATCTACGATAATAACCTACCAAACCCAGAAAGGTACGAATCTTCGTCACTATGGTAGGTCTCGGCCAACTAATAATACTCTCGACCTTCATTGGATCAACAGAAATACCATCGGCTCCTACCACATGGCCTAAAAATCGGACCTCGATCAACCAGAACTCGCACTTGCTATACTTAGCATATAGAAGGTGATCTCGAAGAGTTTGCAGTGCGATCTTCAAATGCTCAGCGTGTTCCTCCCTAGTCTTCGAGTAAATGAGAATGTCATCAATAAAGATGATGACAAAGGAGTCGAGATAGGGACGAAACACTCTCTACATCAGGTCCATGAACATCACAGGGGCATTTGTCATGCCAAACGGCATAACTAGGAACTTATAGTGCCCATAACGAGTCCAAAATGTCGTCTTTGGTACATCTTCCTCCCTGACCCTCAGCTGATGGTACTCGGATCTTAGATCTATCTTTGAGAAAACAGTGGCACCTTTGAGTTGGTCAAACAAATCATCAATGCGGGGAAGAGAGTACTTATTCTTCACTGTCACCTTGTTCAACTGCCAATAGTCGTATAAGCGGAGGCTCCCATCTTTCTTTTTCACAAACATCACTAGAACACCCCAAGGTAACACGCTAGGGGTAATAAAACCCTTACTCATCAGTTCCTCTAACTGGACCTTCAATTCCTGCAATTCCTTAGGCATCATTCGATAAGGAGGGATAGAAATGGGCTGTGTCCCTGGAATAACCTCAATAATGAAATCGATTTCCCGCTTAGGAGGCAAGCCGAGTAAATCCTCAGGAAACACATCAGGAAAATCTCTAACAACCAGAATCTCATCAATACTCGCTCGTGAAGGTCCCTCATCTATGGTGGTTAGAATAGCTAGAGTATCAATCTCATACTGAGTCACCATTCTACCTCGGGTTCTCGATCTATTAGAGGCACTACCCTGAAAAATAATAACAGGTTGCCCTGGTATTTGAAATACGACCCTCTTGGCAAAACAGTCAATGTGTGCATGGTACGCGGCTAGCCAGTCCATTCCTAGTATAACATCAAACTCTAAGAACTCTAACACCTGAAGGTCAAAAATGGTCTCCAAGTCACCCAACCTCAACACGCAACCCTCACAAATCAGGTTAGGGTAAATGCGTTCCCCTGCTGTAGTACTCAACATGAGCTAGGTGGGTGACCTAAAGGGTTTAAATCCCAATATGTCTACAGCGTGTCCAGAGATGAATGATAAGGTGGACCCAGCATCGATCAACATATATAAGGTAGAATCTAAAATAGAAACAGTACCTTCTACCAAAGTCGTGGTAGCCTCTGGATCAGGCTATGTGATGGCCTGTGCTCTCCCTCGAGTAACAGTAGTGGTGGGTACACTTGAAGCTGGAACAAGCATAGGGCACTCATATCGTCTGTGGCCTGGCTAACCACACTGATAACATATAAACCGACGTCCCTGCATAGCCTCGTAGGTCTAGGTCAACCCATAACCTCTATGTCTTGAATCTCGGCCCCTTCCTTGACTTCTACCTCGGGCCCCATACTGAGTCAGTGGTTGTCCCATCGGTTGATATGTCTGAACTGGGGTGGCAGCAGTCGGGACTAAGGAAGATGGCTGACTCTGCTCCCCTCTGGATTGTCCTCCCAAATACTTCTACTTCCTCGGGTATCTAACTGCTCGAGCTCCACCACGATAACCTCCTGGAGTAAATGATTGGGGCTGTAATTGTTGCTGTGGTTGTACTGTGGCACCCTATACTATCTGGACCATCGGGCGCTCATCTCTCCCATCAATATCGAACTGTAGTGCCTGCCTCTGAATGGTCTCAAGTGTAGCCTCAGTAGCTGTCGATGTCGCCTACCTAATATTGGCCCTTAGCCCTCGGTGAAAAAATCCTGCTCTCTCCCTCGGGTTACCAACTAACTCAGGTGCATACGCCTCCAGTCGAAAAAATCTGTGGGTATACTCTCGTATCGACATGTCCTCCTGTCATAGGGTTAGAAACTCCACCTTCTTGTGTTCCCTTGCTGTCTCAGGAATATAAACACGCAAGAATAATTCCCGAAAATGGGCCCATGTAGTAATCTGACCCTCTATAGTCCGAGTGGCCTTCCACTAGATCGCGGCCTCATCCTCAAGCATATGTGTAGCAAAGAACACTTAGTTCTCCTCTGACAACTTCGATGTCTCAACGTTCTTCTCAATGTTGCGAAGCCAGTTCTCCGCTACTTCTAAACTCAGACCCCCATGAAACTCCTTGGGTCTCAAATCCAGAAACCTCTTCAGAAGGCGATCATGAATAGCCTCATCTCCCTGTTTCACTGGAGCTACCTCTGCGTGGTCTAAAACTCTCTCAGGTACAACTGGTACTGGGGGTGCTACTGGCTCAGCCCTCTGCCTCTCAGCCTCAATCCTCTCTAGTGTCTCTTTCAACAAGGCTGTCTGGGCCTAAGTAGCCTCAGTAAACTCCTTGATCATAGCCTCAAGCCTCTGGATGGGATCTTGTTCAGGTTGAACCAGAGGTGGTGGTGGTGGTATCGGATCCGAGATCCTACGTGGTTTCCCACGTCGATGAGGCATCGTGGTCTACATAAAACATTCAATTTCCATTATTTTCCCAAATTAAGCAGACCACAACTTTTAGTGATTATAACAAAAGATAGCTACACATTAAGATAACTACCTCCAAGTAATTCTCTAATCACCTAAGTTCAAGTTCTAAATCTTAAAACTCACTAACTCCCAATGACAGTCAAATTCCCCTCATGATATGGCCACTCTCACTCGGTTCCTCTTCTTGCCAATCAAAAGCTAGAAAGTTTTCGTCCATAATTCCGCTATGCTACTCTAAGTCATTTCTAGGATTTTCCTAACTTCCGCCATTACTCTGAGGTTCCCAAGGTTAATACCAATTATTATTCTTGAAATTGGAAAACCTTGGGCTCTGATACCAACATTGTCGGGACCCCTTCCCTAGGGAGAAGGACGAACCGACTGGCACAGTGTTCTGGCAAACCCATTCCCAAACTGAGCTTGCCCAAAACACAGTTAAGCCTCTTCACAACACCATATATAACACTATCAGAGTAATCTTAATAAATGCGGAAGCAACTAGAAAAAATAAGTACAGTAAATTTTTTTTTTGGATACAAAAGTTAATTATATATACAGTGTCCTAAATGTAGCATTAGCGAAATGCCTAAGTCAAAACGCCTACAAAATTTTCCTCACTTCCTATACATTATACTTTCAAAATAGTAAACCACATGAGGAAACCTACCAAAGTAAACGAGTTGCGCTTTACGCAATGACTACCTTCTTCCCCTTATCTGCAGAAGAAGAACCTGAAATGTTAGAGTAGTGAGCCAATTCTGTCCACAGCGGCTCAATGAGTAATGTAACCTAATTTATAACTTAGAACAATTATTCTAGAAAAACAATGTATGAATGCACAATAATAATAATGCGAATGAATGCAACAATTAATGAATGCTAAATCCACTATGCAGCTGTGCACCTTCCATTTTGAAACTAGTTTTAATCCAGAAAACACATAAATCCACTTGAGCAGGAGAAACTTGACGGTTAGGTGTATAGGTGAAGACCCTAATCTGGGCCCACAGAACCCCCCTTAGGGCACTCGGTGCTAGGTAGTCTGAGACACCCCCGAACCCCTGAATCGGAACCCAAGTCCTCATGCATGCATCATGTGGGGCTAACGCATCTACTAGCTCTCCCTTCAGCTCTCTGTTGTGTATGCAGGACTTTTCATCTCTCTGTGGGTCTGATCCGATGGGAACCCGGGGTTGTCAACCTCTTTCTACTCGCTAAAACCCAAGTTTCAATTTTCAGCAAATGAGAAAAACTATATCAATCCTGATAAACATGCTACTATGTTTATCGATGAATATCATAATTCAGAAAATAGTTTCAAATACTTCATTGGATTTTTCACAGTAAATATCAACAATGGAAAGCAAATC
>JAJIYU010001290.1:0-37639 GCA_030144865.1 Tinospora cordifolia | reverse complement strand
TTATTAATAAAGAAGTTGAATTTTTCTTTACCTTTAATTGCCTTGATTTTATTAAATATGAATTTGTACTATTGAATTTATTCTAAGGCATGTGGTATTGAAAAATAGAAAATCAAGTGTGTGTCACTTGTAACGTAACATGACCCAACCCGCCAATTGGTTAAGTCTACCGTCAAAATAATGGTGGTTGTCCAAAACTCAAGGAATGTCGGGGTTGGGGTGTTACAGCTAGTTTCTTAGAAATAAACAATTTTGAGGCACCCAAGTCAAACAATAGTTTCACATCAACATGTAATCACAGGAACATGCCTTCTACCCATAGCCTTAGTTCTGCCCTTGATTAGCGATCTATTGTTGTTGCCTGATTTGGGGCGACTGTTCTGACCTCCTCCCTTAGCGTTCTGCTATTGTTGGAAAGCCTAAGCTGATGTAGTCAAGCAATTTCTACCTATATGACCTCTTTGCCTGCACATGTAGAGTAACCCTTGTCTCTTTGGTTGCTCCCTTGACTAGTCTTTGCTCTGCCCCTATTTTTGTGGTGCCTTTCTACCACTCTTGCCTTTCTTTTAACCCTCTTGATCTTTTTTATTCTTAGGCCTCTTATTCTTCCCTTCAACCTTTATTCTAGGTTGAGTTCTTATTCGAAAATTAGGGCATTTTCTAAGATGCCTCTACCTGACGTGGTTGCTCTGGTAGCGTATCTCTTGAATCCAGCCATTATCTGTAAATCAAAAGCCCTTTTAGTATCCTATAAGGTATCACAATGAAAGATTTAAGAGAATCACAATATGGGGCGCACAACCTATCTTCCCTTATCCTTGGGATACAAAATGTTTTTTCAATCTTGAGAAGATAGCTATCCTGTCCATATTCATTCATTGAGTTTGTATTTCCTAGCCTTTCATTTCGTTTGTACTATCATGACTCTAAATTCAAGTCTTTAAGTTCTCGATTTATTCAGTGGCCTATTAGTTTATGCTTTTAGGTTCTTTTTGTTCTTAGGGTACATGGTTTGGTTTCATATGACATACATATATATAAATCAACCACGCTTTTCAAACAATCATACAATCAAGCAATTTCATGCTAGCTAGCAAAATTTCAAGCTTCATCTAAGCTTCCAGGTTCAAGTGTCACATAATACACTACCCCTTCTACTTAGACTTTCATTAAACAAATTGCCACACCCAAACAATTTAGCAAATATCTCAATAACTAAGATTTCCCGAGCCCACTATACTTGATTGTCCCATACTAGTTAAGCATAGAAAAACAACTTCTTCCAAAGTTATCTTTCATTCACCAAACATGGTTTGTCATTCTTTGAGTCCAAGCTTCCTCCATAACTCTGAATTCCTATGCGTCCCATACCACATAGAAACCAAAGTTATAAAATCTTCCTGTTCTCGTGTCCTAACCAAGCAAGTATTTTGTTTTTACACATTTTCAATTTCTAACCTATGTACTAAAGTTTTATGCTTTTGATCCACTGTGCTACCCTTGGCTACACCCATGTTTCTACCTAAGGTCACTTCCCTTGACCTAGGGTTTTAGTCTAGTTGACTCACAACCTCTGTCTTATCAAGATACCACCTTAGGCATCCTTTTCAACTTCTATTCTATTTCTTACCCTAATTTCTCACCTTCTAATTTTTTTTTATAGAAAGTAAGGGTGTTTTTTAACTTAGACTACTCGTACAAGCTGGTGGGACAACCTCTAGATTGTGCAATGAGACTAAAGTCTACTTAACAACCGTGCTTTCTAGGGTGGGATAACCCGCCTTCCTTTCAATGTTTAGTTTTACTCAAGACAAGGCTTACTCACTATTAGCTCAACTTGTAGTCTTTGTATCCAATTAAAACATTTCAAAATATATCTTTCTTTTTTGAAAATGGTTTCCAAAATAGTTTTTAATTTTAAAAATAGGAGGTAGGGCATTCTAATTTCAACTCAAAGCGTAAGTCAAACCTAATTGAGCTAATACTTTCTACATCTGATATCCTGATAGATATAGGACTAAACTTTTTAATTCTAGACCAATAACACATGTTTAGGCTTGACTTTCTATTTCTAGCCCAAGGCATCTAAAGCCTAGACTCTAATACTACCTTTGGTATTAGAGTAACCATTCTCATCTAGTACATCTACTGACTGAGCTTTGATACCACCTTTGTAACACCGCAATCCATGTATTCTTTCTTTATTTGGACATAACCATTGTTTAGACAGTGGACTTAACCATACAGGTGGATCGGACCAATATTACATTACAAGTGACTCACACTTGACGTTCATTTCAACTACCTCATGCCTTAATATAATTCAAAAGTACTTAACTCAAATTTAGGAATCAAGTCAAAATAAGGCAATAATGCAAGAGATAAAAGAAATTCATAAACTTTATTAATTTAATAAAGTAGAGCACATAACTATATCTTAAAATGAAATTGTTGCAGTGGAATATTCAAAACTTAGGCAACATGCCCTTAAAAAGAAATAGAAATTTTCTAACTTTAAGAAAAAGCTTAACTAAAATTCATGGTCTTCATGCATGTTCAATTTCTTGAACAATAAGAGAGGAAGGGTGAGCATATAGCTCAGTGGATCCTTTTCAAACAACCAATTTTCTAATTTAAACTAAAAACACAACCATAATTCATGCACTTGCATACATTGGCATTTCAAGCAACATATTGTGTATGGTTGTGACTTAAAAAATGTATGTTCAAGGCCCTTGATGTCCTTAACAAAATATCTCCTTAGAGTGAAAAAGAAATTTCTTAGCCAATTTAACTGGACCTTTGGATTTAGGGCCTCTTACCCACCAACCAAGTATTTTGGTCTTACACCATGTGGACTAGTAATATGAAAAGAACATCCATAGTGACCCACATGTTCACT
This sequence comes from Tinospora cordifolia, assembly GCA_030144865.1. Lineage (NCBI taxonomy): Eukaryota > Viridiplantae > Streptophyta > Magnoliopsida > Ranunculales > Menispermaceae > Tinospora > Tinospora cordifolia. The sequence continues at coordinate 34,737 of JAJIYU010001290.1, read as the reverse complement.
ATGATGGTACATGGTTGTTAATTACCAACATCTAATAATTAATCTCATATTCAAGAGTCATCAAAAGAGAATTAAATTTTTGAATATAAACAATTAAAAATCAAAACATGAATCATCCAAAAACATGTATCATACATTGAAATAAACCTAAACATTGTATTAGGCATAGCATGGATTAATTAATGCTTAAAACATGCTCATTTACTAAACTGAAATTGAAATTATGATTAAATTTCTGAAATTGAAACATGAATGATTTCTAAAAATTAAACATACAATGAATATGACATTAATCTAAAGAAGAAAAGATGAGGGTTTAAAAATCACATCCACCTTATGAAGTTTTTTCTCAAAATTCCAGCAAAGTTTCCTTTCTTCAACAGTTCTCGCACTTCAAAGACAACTGAAGAATACTCAATTAAACACTCAAACACTCAAGAATACCTCAAGATCACTCAAGAACAAAAGGCTTTCCAAGAAAAATGCTAGAATAAGCTAAGAGGGAAGTGTCAACTCTTGCTTTGGGATGAAGAATAAGTGTGCATAAGGGGGGTTTTATATAAATTTTCAAAGCACAAGGGGGGCCATGGTTTGGGCATCTTAGATTATGATTTCCTCACAAGTTGAGCAACATTGCATGCACACAAGTGACGGTTTGCATTGGAATGGGCAAGTGTGCTCATGGGACCACTAAAGCTTTCTAATCTTATGTGAGCATATATTGGATTCTTTCCTTGCTTTCTTAATTAATTGAGAGAATAATTTTAGACTTAGATTAGTGTCCATATCAATTGGGACGTCCTATATTAGATTGGATTTGTGCTCACAAAACTTTCCCATTTGGTTTCTTGCTTGCTTTTCACACAAACCCAGAGGGAAATCCTTCCAATTCTCTTTTCTTCGACGTCAAGCATGGGGAGTACACAATTAGACTTGAGGGTACATGATATCATAGTCTAGGATTATCATCTTGGTTCAAGGAAACCTTCCAAATTGGCTCATATCCAAAGTTGGCGCACCATCTAGTAGGATTTCCTTGTTTTGGCTCCTAAATGGGAGAAGAACCTTTCCATTTTGGTTTTCTTGTGTGTAAGAGGGACAACTAGGGTTTTGTGGAGTTTTGTTTATATTTTAGACACTTCTAATTAGGGTTGTTCACATATGTGCATACTCATACGCACACATATGGGCTGATTTTTCATAATTGGGCATGGGTGTATATGATAAAAGTGTGGTGTACATGAGATCATTCTTCATGGTTTCTCAAACTAAGTTGGACGTTTCATAGGTGTGGCATACTTGATCATTTGCAAGGTACATGGGATCATTCTCCATGATATCAAATAAGGGAAAGGATCCATTGAGGTTGGGTAGGGTGAGGGTATACATGATCATGGTGTTTCACTCATGTGAGTTGCACATGTTTAGGGGTGGCCATGTATTTATCCGTCCACATGAATTTAATAAATATTCATATCTCATTATTTACTACAAATTAAGGAATTTAATATATATTTTTGTGTTCATATTAAAATAATGCACATTTCTAAACTATCATTTAGCTAGGTTGATGCTCATTTCATTTACTTTTCTAATTTAGAGCCCATTGAAGGGTATTAGGCAAATGAAATCCTAATTTTGGCCAACTGAGCTGATTTTTGGATATGTTGTCTAGTCAATCAATTCATGTTATCTCATGCTATTTTAGGTTGTTCTAAGGTCTTAAGATTTACTAAAATGGAGTTTCGAATCTACTAAATTTATCCTTGAAATGGACCTATTTTCATTTCTGAACCAAATTCAATAAAATGAATTTGAGTTGTTTCATTTTATTCAATACAAGATTTCAGGGTTTTACTCACAGATCATGTATCCAAAAATAGCATAGATGGTATATTCTTAGATTAGTAGTTTAGTAACAAAAATCACATAGCATGTTGTCACAATATCATAAGCCGATAATCATATAACAAGGTATCATTACAATCCTATCATGCTTCTAAGCTCATAAAAGTAAACATATAGTCATGCTTTACATTCAAGACAAAAATAATATTAAAGAGAATGTATGGTCACTTCCTCCTGTTTCTATGCTCAACTTGCTCTAATCCTTGCTTTGATGTTTCGAACTCTCAACCTTGCTGGTTTAATATCCCAATTCTCATTAGTATGAACATTCATGATGTTTTTAAATTGTAGAATAATAATTCTCTAATCTATATAGTTTGTGATAAGTAGATAGGTTGTGTGTGTGTGCACGAGACTCGAAAACGATGGATGGGATGCATTACCACGGTAGCCTGAGCATTATTGTAGTAGTCCCATGGTATTTCAATCGCATTACCATGGTAAGCTTTACTATGGTAGTGCAATTGTGAATAGTGCCCTACCATATGATTAATGCGGTATTCATGAGGATCCCAAAATCTACACCTTCGTGCATTGGTTTCTAATTTCCTCTTGCACAAGGGACTTCATGGCATTCATCTTAGATTTTAAAGAAATGTCTTTCAACAGACAAAAGGTTTATACCTTGCCTCTATTCCCTACCCTACTCGTTGTCTCCTTCGTCTACTTCACACCAATGGTATGAGTAGTACTAGAGTTCTGCTATGTAGCAGACGATGAAGTAGTGTTTTAGAATTCATGGTAGTTGATTATGTTCGTAATTGTAACACCGCGACCCCCATATCTTTAAGCATTGGACATGACCACCATTCTCTTGACAGTGGACTTAACCAACTGGCGGGTCGGGCCGATGTTACTTTACAAGTGACACACACTTATTCTTCTCTTTTTCAATATCTCGTGCCTTTGTATAAAAATTCAAGAATACAAAATTTTTTACTTTAATAAAATCAAGGCAAATTAAAAGAGATAAAGAAATTCAAACTATTTTATTAATAATAGAAAAAAATTGAAAGGACTAAACTTCTCAAAGAAAAACTAATTATTATAGCAGAAAACTTCAAAATACTTTTTAATAGAAAAACATAAAAACTTTGGGCAACATGCCCTTAAAAATTCTAAAAATAATAAGTTAGATACTTTCTAAGAACTATCCATATTCAACTGCTTCATAGGTTTCATGTGCCTAAAAAATAAAAAAGGAAGGAGTGAGCACATAGCCTAGTGGATCCTTTTTGAACAACCATCTTTCATATTCAAACTTATAACACAATCATAATTCAAACACTTGCAATCATTAGTCATTTCAAACAACAATTTGTTCAAGTCGAGTCTCAGACCAAACGGGCTTTTAATCCCTTGATGCTATTACCTAAGTAAATAGGGCCTATTCGGCATCAACCTGTTAGTGGCACGTGTCAGCATCAACCTGTTACATGTGGTGACTGACAAGGTACTGTGGTACACGACCCTCAAGTACTTAGTTCTAAAAACCATATGACCTAACTCATATGAAAAAAACATCCATAGTGTTACCTTGACCACTATGATGGTACGTGGTTATCACCACCATTCTCTCAGCTTAATTCTCATATCATAGTCTCATAAAATAAATTTCGGAATATGAAATCAGACTAAAACTCATAATATACACAATCAATTCATGAAACGCTCATAAAACATGCATCATACTTTAATTTAAAAGCCTAAGCATGATACTAATATGGCATGGATGATATAATTGCTTAAACATGAATTAAAACTAAAATAAACTGTTAAAATTCTAAAAATGAAATTGAAAATCTTTGATTTCAGTAAAAAACACACAACCAATGAGTATGCCATAAATTTAAATAAGAACAAAAGGGTGTTCTATAAATCACTTCCACCTTGTGATGCTTTCTTCAGAAATTTTTGCAGCAATTCCCCTACGTATTAGTGCCAATGAAGATCACCCAAATTAATTCCCCAACTCAAGAGAAAAGCTTCTCACACACAAGAGAGAGGAAGGAAAGGTGAGAAGAGGTGCCAAGAAGAGGGCTTAGAGAAAATAAGAAGAAATTTTAACTCTTATTTTTGGAATGAGGGAAGCGAGAGCCTAGGGGGGTTTATATAGATTTTCAAAGGGAGAAAAATAGAAACTTTTGAGTTTTTCTTGGAGTAAAACACCTAAATTCTCTAGAATTTCGTATTTCCTAATTATAAGAGGAAAATAAGTATTTTCGAATTTTTTTCAGAATTTAAAAATCATTTTTTGGTATTTATCGCGATTTTTCAGTAATTTTTGGCAAGTTTTTCACCAATTTTTTCACATTTTTTGACGCATCGGATCGTCCTCAAGACATGCACACGAATCAGATCGGAGGGTCAAGATTGGCGCATGTAGAGTCCTACCATGCATTTTCGCGAGCGTGGTTTTGCTGCTTTGATCTCGGCCGTCCGATCGTCCTCGATTATCTCCGTCCGTCTGATCTTCATTATGCTGTGTGCTTGGGCTTTGGTGTGGATCGTCGTGCGGCCGTCAGATCGTGAGATCAAATTCAGATCTATGGTTTGCAGCCGTTGGATGTGTTTTAAGTTTATTTTTTATGATTTTCAGTCGAATTTCATGTTTTATTTTCGAATTTTTGCCAAATCTTAATCCAAATTGACTTTCTAATCTTGTTTTCATAAAAAATTGCACATATCCTTGTATTTTTGGCTTTGATATCCCATTTTATACATTTATATTCATATATTTTCTCCCAAAAATTCGTTAAATTGATTTTATTCCTTATTTGGCTAAACTAGGACTTACCAAATTTTCCATCCATTAATTCCGTATAATTCTCTAAATAATTTTCAAATTTCATATGAATTCTCGAGATGTTATAGTAAAGAAACACAATATAGAACTCATTTAATCATCTATGGAATGGTTCTTACCTTGCAACACATTTTGACTTAGATTCGAGCCTCACAACAAATTATAACCTTCGATCTGTGCGGGCAGTTCTTCGTGTTGTGGTTTGTGTAAAAGCAGGAAGTGTTGGAATGGGTCGAGAACAGTTTTGAATGCCTGTAAAAGGTGGCAGAGTTCCATTACCAGCGACTGGTATCTATTCTTGGGAGCAAGCATGCGACTGTAGGGTTTCACGATGTGAGTTAGGGTTTTTTGTGCGCAACAGCTTGATATATATAGTCAAGAACCTCAAGTTTTAGGGTTTTCTACGCAATGGTATAAGTATAATACATTCCCTTGACATTACAAACCTTCCATTTTTTTATTTTTAATCCCAATACCATGGTATCACATCCTAGTACTACGATATTGGGATCATTTTTAATTATAGTACCACGTTTTGATACTGCGATACCATATCTTCGCCTAAATTCTGTATTTTCAATTGCAGTACCGCTGTAACATCTCAAAAATTCATATGAAATTTGAATATTTATTCAGAGAATTATATGGAATTGACAGATGAAAAGTTTGGTAAGTCCTACTTTAGCCAAATAAGGAATAAAATCAATTTAACAATTTTTTGGGAGAAAATATATGAAAATAATGTATAACATGGGATATCATAACCAAATATACAAGGATTTGTGCAATTTTTTATGAAAACAAGATTAAAAAGTCAATTTGGATAAGATTTGGCAAAAATTCGAAAATAGAACATGAAATTCGACTGAAAATCATATAAATATAACTCAAAACACATCCGACGGCTGCAAACCGTTGATCTGAATCTGATTTCACGATCCGACAGCCGCAAGATGATTTGCACCAATGCCCGAGCGCATAGGATAATGAAGATCGAACGGACAGAGATGATCAAGGACGATCGGACAACTGCGATCAAAGCTGTGAAATCTCGATCGCAAAGTCGCACGATGCGACTTTGTGTGCCCCAATCTCGACCATCTGATCTAATCCGTGTGCGTGTCTCGAAGACGATCCGATGCGCTGAGATATTAACCGTTTATAAAATACAAAAAAATGCAAAAATGGACAGAAAATTTGTCAAAAATTACCTAAAAATCGAGATAAATACCAAAAATTGATTTTTAAATTCTAAAAAAAATTCGAAAATACTTATTTTCCTCTTATAATTAGGAAATACAAAATTCTAGAGAATTTAAGTGTTTTACTCTAAGAAAAAGTCAAAAATTTTTATTTTTCTCCCTTTGAAAATCTATATAAATCCCCCTAGGCTCTCACTTCCCTCATTCCAAAAATAAGAGTTGAAATTTCTTCTTATTTTCTTTAAGCCCTCTTCTTGGCACCTCTTCTCACCTTTCTTTCCTCTCTATTGTGTGTGAGAAGTTTTTCTCTTGGGTTGGAAAATTAATTTGGGTGATCTTCGTTGGCACTAGTACATGGGGAATTGCTGCAGAAATTTCTGAAGAAAGTGTCACAAGGTGGAAGTGATTTCTAGAACACCCTTCTGTTCTTATTTAAAAATAATGGCATACTCAATGTTTATGTATTTTTCACTGAAATCAAAGATTTTCAATTTCAGTTTCAAAATTTTAAAAGTTTATTTCAGTTTTTCAGTTTTGATTCATGTTTAAGCAATTATATCATCCATGCCATGTTAGTATCATGCTTAGGCTTTTAAATTAAAGTATGATGCACGTTTTATAAGTGTTTCATGAATTAATTGTGTATATTCTGAATTTTAGTTTGATTTCATATTCTGAAATTTATTTTATGAGATCATGATATAAGAGTCAAGTTAAGACGATGGTGATAATAACCACGTACCATCATAGTGGTCAAGGTGATGCTATGGATGTTCTTTTCATATGAGTTAGGTCATATGGTTTTCAGACCTAAGTACTTGATGGTCATGTACCACAGTACCTTGTGAGTCACCACGTGTAATGGGTTGATGCCGACACGTGCCACTAACAGGTTGATGCCGAATGGGCCCTGTTTACTTAGTTAAGAGCATCAAGGGATTAAAAAGGCCCTTTTGGTCTGAGATTCGACTTGAACAAATTGTTGTTTGAAATGCGTAATGATTGCAAGTGTTTGAATTATGATTGTGTTATGAGTTTGAGTATGAAAGATGGTTGTTCGAAAAGGATCTACTGGGTTGTATGTTCACTCCTTCCTTTCTTATTTTTTTCAAGAACGTGAAACCTATGAAGCAGTTGAACATGGATAGTTCTTAGAAAGTTTCTACCTTATAATTTTTTTCAATTTTTAGGGCATGTTACCCAAAGTCTTTATGCTTTTCTACTTAAAAGTATTTTAAAGTTTTCAACTGTAATAATTATTTTTTTGAAAAGTTTTGTACATTCAATTTTCCTATGATGAATAAAATAGTTTGAATTTCTTTATCTCTTTTAATTTGCCTTGATTTTATTAAAGTGAAAACTTTGTATTCTTGAATTTTTATACAAAGGCATGAGATATAGAAAAAGAGACGAGCAATTGTGTGTCACTTGTAAAGTTACACTGGCCCGACCCGCCAGTTGGTTAAGTCCACTGTCAAGAGAGTGGTGGTTATGTCCAATGCTTAAAGATATGAGGGTTGGGGTGTTACAACCGTAGTACCCATGTGAAAAGTCCCATTTTTACATTTGCGATGCACTACCGCAATACTGGTTATTTGTACCACAATAGTCGCCTAGGATTTTTTTCCTACTCTTTTTAGAGTATTACATCTATAGATCAGAAGAAGGTAGAAGTTGTCATGGACTAGAAGCAACCAAAGATAGTTAGAAAGATCAAAAGTTTCTATGGCCTAGCTGGATATTACCGAAGATTCATCTACGACTTCTCCAAGTTAGCTGAACCAATGACCAAGCTGACTAGGAAAGGAGTCAAGTTCAATTGGGATGAGAAGTGTGAACAATCAATCCAAGAGCTAAAGAGGAAATTGACTACGATGCCCATATTTGTCACTCTTACCCATGGTATTGCATATGTTGTGTATACGGATGCTTCATATAACAGACTGGGTGAAGTCTTGATGGAAGAAGAAAAAATTGCTGCATATGCCTCAAGACAATTGAAGATCCATGCACAAAACTACTCAACTCATGACATGGAATTAGCTGCCATCGTGTTTGCACTAAAGATTTGGAGACATTACCTCTATGGTAAGAAGTTTGACTTGTTTTTAGACCACAAGAGTTTGAAGTACATCTATGCCTAAAAGGATTTGAACCCCAGGTAGCAGAGATGGATGGAGTTCCTTAAAGATTATGATTTCCAACTACACTATAATTCGGGGAAAGCCAATGTTGTGGTCTATGCCTTAAGTAGGAAGTTCAACAAACAGGAGGAGGAAAAGGGTCAGATGTACCAGTTGATTGAAGATTTTAACTTGGGTATGACATCAGACGAGAAGCAGGCATATTTGTACAACATATCTTGCCAATCATATCTTGTACATTAGATCAAGGAAGAATAAAGGCAAGATAAGTGGCTCACAAGCTTAATAGGAGGAGTTGAACAGGGGAAGCATATTGACTTCAGGTTAGATGCTAAAAATACCCTAATGCTAAGAGATAGAATTTGTGTGCCCTAGAATGGGCAGAATAAGTAGGCCATAATAGACAAAGCCCATCAGAACAAGTACAAAATGTATCCAGGTAGTGACAAGTGTGTCAAAACCTCCGTACAACCTGCAGGTGTCGAAGAATGAAGAAAGATGTAGCTAAGTACATCACCAAATGCTTAACTCGTCAACAAGTGAAAGCAGAGTACCAAAAACCACATAGAATGTTACTAGCACTCCCTATCCCTAAATGGAAGTCGAATAACATTGCCATGGACTTTGTTAGTGGATTACCCTGAAACCAGAAAGGAGAAGGTACTGTATGTGTGATTGTGGATCATTTCACTAAAATAGCTCATTTTTTGCCCATTAGACCACATACCAAGTCAGTAAGTTTCAAGAACTCTATGTGAAGGAGATAGTATGACTTCATGATATACCTAAGACCATAGTGTCCGACAGAGACTCTCAATTCACATCACAGTTCTGGCAGAGTCTACAAAAAAAGTTGGGTACCAGACTCACCATGAGCACTGCTTTCCATCCTCAAATTGATAGTCAGTCTGAAAGAGTTATTTAGAAACTAGAAGACATGTTGAGGTCTTGTGTACTTAATGTTAAGGGCAGCTAGAGCAAGTACCTACACTTGGCAGAGTTTGCCTATAACAACAATTATTAGGTTTATAAAGATGGCTCTGTATGAAGCTTTCTATTGGAGGCCCTGTAGATCACCAACCTATTGGGTTGAACTTGAAGATCAAGTGCTTACTAGGCCAGATTTAGTGGAAGAGATGAATAATCAAGTAAAACAGATACATAAGAGATTGGCTATAGCATAGAGTAGACAAAAGAGTTATGTTGATAAAAGGAGAAGACCCTTAGAGTTTCAAGTTGCGATAAGGTGTTGCTCAGAAAGGAATCAAATGGTTTGGGTGTAAAGGAAAGTTATCACCAAGATTCATTGGTCTGGTCAACATACTCATGAGAATTGGAGAATACGCCCATAGGTTAGACCTACCGAACTGAATGACCTCAATATACAATGTGTTCCATGCATCAATGCTGAGGAAGTATGAACGTAATCCTCTCACATAATCCATTGGGAGGAGGTGAACATCTATAACACCCTAACCCCCGAGACTTTCAATTTGGTTTAACCATAGGGTGAGCCAAGTTTTGGTTACAATTACAAGTACACAACTTTTCTTTCTAATTCAATTATCTCATGCCTTATTTAATTAAAAATATTCACTAAACCAATTGTACAAAAGATAAAAGAAAACTTTCTCAATCTTTATTGATTTAATAAAAGTGGGTACATGGCTTCAAATTTAAACTTCTTAAAATAAAGAGTACCCAACTCAAAATAGAAACTTGTAGTGAAAATTTAAAACTTGGGCAACATGCCCTTACATTAAAATAGAAACTTTCTAAAAGTAAGCACTCTAAGCCTTTGTATGCTTCATTATTTAATTCAATTCCCTAAAATGATAAGAGAGAAAGGGTGAGCACATAACCCAGTGGATCTTTTTCAAACAACCAATTCATTATCTTAGACTAATATCACATTCAATTTCAAACACTTGTAAACAATTGAGCGATTCAAACAATTTGTTATTATTGTTGTAATTGAGACTGAAAGGGGGTTTAATCCCTTGATGTTCTTATCTAAAATACCTCCCTTTGAGTAGAAAGACAAATCTTTATGTCACATTCCATTGGATTTAGGGTCTCTTGCCCGCAGTTCAAGAATTTTGCGCTACACCCAATACACACAGTACGACAAACCATATACCCAAAATATATATAAAGAACACCCATAGTATCCCTTTGGATCATTATGACAGTACGTGGTTCTTAGTCTCAAGTTCTTTCATTTATTTCTATGAAATATAAATAAAATAAATAAATTTAGCATGTTCAACATATAAACATCAAACATGATTATTCTTCATAAAATAAGCCTAATCATACATAATCTAAGCATGATATGGCTTCATGATCAAGTAAACATGCCATACAATCTAAATTGAAAATTAAATCATATTATTCAAACCTAAACATGCATATAAACATAGTTTAAACATGCATAAACATGGTATTAAACTAATACTATGAAATAGAGATTCTAGAAATCACTTTCACCTTGTTTTGCAGTTTTTTGAAAATCCAGTAGAGTTTCTACAGTCTAAGCACTTCAAGAATACTAAGCTACTCAAGAACAATAACTTATCACTTAAGAACACTCAAGAACAAAAGAGAAGTGAGAAGGGGTGCCAAGAAGAAGGTTTAGAAAAAATAGGGGGGACTTATCAGATCTTGCTCTTGAATGAAGAAAAAGTGAGCACAAAGGGTCCTTATGTAGATTTTTTTGCACATATAGGGGGACAGCTTGAGAATCTTTGCATGAGCCACTTTCCATTTCCCTTGAGCACATTTTTGGCATGTGGGACCACTAGGGTTTCCTCTCTTGTCTGCACACACACATGGTTTAGGCAAGTGTTCATTTAGGGTTTGCTTTTCATGTGCGAACACAATCTTGGCTTGGATCACTTGCTAATCTTTGTGAGAAACTTTCTAAGTGTGTTTTATTCTCTTTTGTGCTCAAGAATCATCTTAGTAACTTTCTAATTTGTCCTCATATGTACTTTTCTAATTTATTTTAGTAATTGATTCCTTTTCTTGTGCACACCAAATAAACAAGATTTGACAACGTTCTATTTTGAAGTAGAAACTTCTAATCTTGTTCCTTGGGTGTTTAGAAACAATTTTTAGCAACTTCTATTCTTGAATTAGAAACTTCTAATCTTGTTCCTTGGGTGTTTAGAAACAATTTTCAGCAACTTCTATTCTTGAATTAGAAACTTCTAATCTTGTTCCTAGGGTGTTTAGAAACATTTTTTAGCAACTTATATTTTTGGGAGTCATGTAAGTAAGGCAATATTTCCTTTTCCTTGTGAGTGATCACCAAGCAAGGAAAAACTTGACACTTTGTATGGTTTATTTTTGGCACCATAGTGTGAGCATGGAAACTTTCTAATTTGGATCATGCTTTTTTATTTTGACTTCTTAGACATCTTTGTGTGCATGGGCTTAGGGTACACATGATCCTGGCACATTGGAACTTATATTTTCTCTATTGAGCACAATGAGCAACTTCCTAAAGCGATTTTCGAAACTTTCTTCTTTTCGTTCTTGCTTGCTTGGATGTCAAGGTGAAGGGCACGTGATCATTGTAGCTTGTGTACATTGGATCATCTATTAGGGTTTCTATTATGCACTAAGATGGTTAGGCCTTGCTCACGTGCAAGTGCACATGCCTAGGGCAATTAAGGGATTTCTTATTCCACCCTTTGGTGTGTCATTCCTATTGGCATTTTAGGCCTTTGTCTCACATTTTTGGGTTCGCATGAAATGAAAAAAAAATTCATAACTTATGTTTGGCTAGGGTTCTCTTCATTTTCATTCCTAATTCCCATTCCACTGAACCATATTAGGCAAATGAACCCTTAATTGGACAAATGAAATGAATCTCAAATGTTCGGATCATGTGAGGTGTTCATTCCATTACATTTCATTGCATTTCTTTTTCTTAATTTTTATTCCCTTGAAAGGTTTTTAAATGATTAAACTTGATAATAGATCCCTGAAATGAATTTGGTTTCTGTAATATCCTATAATCTTGTACCGAATAAAATGAAACAATTCAAATTTCATTTAATTTAATTTGGGTGGTAAATGAAAATGGATGCAATTCAGAGATAAATTTAGCAAGTCCAAACTCCATTTTAATGAATCTTTTGACCTCAAAATGACCTGAAATGAATCGAGATGCCATGAACTGATTAACTAGACAACATATCCAAAAATCAGCTCAATTGGCAAAAATTTGAGTTTCATTTGATTAATACACTTCAGTGGAGTCTAAAATAGGAAGATAAATGAAATAAGGGTCACCCTAGTCAGATGATAGTTTGAAAATGTGTATTACTTTATTATGAACATAAAAATATACATCAAAGTCCTTTGTTCTTAATAAATAATGAGATATGAGTTTTTATTAAATTTATGTGGACCCATAAATTCATGGCCACCCCTAAACATGTGCAAATCACATGGGTGGAACACCATGATTATGTACACCCTCATCCTACTGCACCTCAATAGGACATTTTCTTTATTGAAAATCATGTAGAATGATCCCATATGCTATGCAAACGATCAAGTATACCACATCTATGAGGAACTATGACGAATGATCTCATGTACACCACATTTTAATCATGTGCACCATGCCCTACTATGCAAATCGGTCCATGTGTGTGTATGTGTGTGCATACATGTGAGCAATCCTAATTAGAAGTGTCTAAGTGATGAACCATGTTCACAGACAAAGAAGAAACAAAAAAATTAGAAATGGGAAAGTTTCCAAAATTAAAACATACCCTAATCTTAGCATTTATGAGGGAATAACCACCATATCCTCAATTATAAAACCATAGCCGTCACTTGTGCTTAAGCAACCTATTTAGAAGTTTCTAAACCCTAGATGCTCTCTAATCTTAATGTCCAAGAAGATCCACATGGTGATTTGTGTGCACAAACATAACACCCAAACCCCCGTCGATTTCATTATGAGTGTTTGGACTTAACCACTGTTGAAATAGTGGACATAACCACAAGGTGAGCTAGGTCCAGTGTTGCTTTATAAGTGACGTACACTTGACTTTCTATTTCCAATGTCTCATGCCGTAATATAAAAACTAAACAAAGCCACGTAATAAGAAATAAAGGAAATTTTAATCTTTATTAATTCATTAAGAGAAAAGTACATAATTTTTAATTAAAAACAATTACAGCGGAATTCAAAACAAAACTAGGCAAACATGCCCTAAATAAAAATTTTCAAATAAATTCAAAGGAGATGCCCCAAGTCCTTGCATATTCAATTTCATGAAAAATGTTAAAGGAAGGGTGAGCACTAAGCTCACTGTACTTAAACAACCATTTAATATTCAAATCACTAACAAATCCATAATTCAAACACTTTAAAAAATTAGGCATTTCAAGCATCAAGATTGTGTAAAGTTGTAACTTAGACCAAAAGAGTTTTTTCACCCTTAGATTTCTCAACTAAGTGACTCCTTAGAGTGAAATATCACATTTCTTAGCCATGTTCATTGGACTTTGGACTTAGGGACTCTAACCCACCAACCAATCACTTAGGTATTACAAACTTTATGAACTAATCATAAAAAGAGAACACCCATAGCAACCAAGTGTATACTATGATGGTACGTGGTTTGTATTGCCATATTCTTATTTTAAATCCCACATTCATGAAATATAAGTAAAATTTCAACACATAAGAATAAGCTGAAAATAAATTTTAAAATTTAATAAATTGCAAAACAATTCACTTACCATTCAATATCATGCACCAAACTTTAGAATAACTCCTAAACATGATACTAACATAAAATGAGAATCATAAATGCATGATCTTGAATATTCATCCAATTGAAACACACCCAAATACTAAAAAACAGAAGTGAAAATGTGCCTCATGATTTTTTAGAAAAACACAAAAATTTCATACAAGAAAGAACATGCTAATTGCTCAAATATGAAAATAGTGTTTAAGAAAGCAACTTTCACCTTAGACGAGATGTCTTCCCCAAATTCCAACGGAGGTTCCTTTGCTTTGGCACTTTGGAATCTTAGCAAAACAACTCTCTACTAATCACTAAATGCTAGAACTAAAAGTCTCTCACCTTTGCACAAAATAAAACAAAAAGAAAAGAAGAAGAAGAAGAAGAAGAAGAAGAAGAAGAAGTTTGAGAGCACTATTGTGAGGAATCTCTCTTTTTCTTGGAATAAGGAATTGTATGCAACTTAGGGGGTCATTTACAATTTCTCATGAGTATATAGGATGTCATTGGGCAATTCTTGGGCAGTTTGGGTAGCTCTTAAGGTTTTAGCAAGTTTCCAAACACTAAAAGAGAGACATGGTAAGTGTGCACAAAGATCACTAAACTTGCCAATTCTCTTATGAGCCATGATTTGATTCTCTATTAAATTTTGTAATTAATATCAAAGAATATTTTTAGACTTAGAATAATGCTAATATCGATTAGGACATGATCTAGTGAGCATAGCAAGTTTCTAGTCTAGTTTTGCAAGTACATGTGAGCAAAAATCTTTTCTTTGTCCATTTCCTTTGTTTGGCATCACTCTTAGTATATAATAGAAATCTTTTTTCTTTGGATGTTGAGCATGGGGAGTATGCTATCAGTCTTGAAGGGACACCATAACATAGTCTAATATTCATATCTAAGCTTAAGGAAACTCTCCAATTTGGTTTAAACCCAAGGGTTGCATCCCATATGTGAGAATCACTCAATTTAGGCGCCAAAATGGGAGAGAAAAGTTTCCATTTTTTATTCTCTCTTGTGATTGAGGGACGGCTAGGGTTTTATGATCATCAATTCAGATTTCAAACATTTATAACTAGGTTAATTCACATGTGTGCACACACATGTGCATGGATTGACCGATTTTGTTTAGTTGAGGCATACAGCACATGATCACTAGCTTGGTACATAGAATCAATCTTTATGGATTTCCAAATCCTAGGTGGGACATCCCAAATGTGTGGTATACTAAATCACTTGTGTGGTACATTGGATCATGATTTATAGAATCAAATAAGGGAAGAGGTCCCATGGTGGTTAAGTAGGGTGGGGTGCACCTAATCATAATGTTCCACCCATGTGACTTGCATATGCTTTGAATGGTCATGACTTCATCGGTTCACATGAATTTAATAAAATTTAATATCTCCCTAACCACTAAGAATTTAGGTGTATAATCTATAGTTTTGGAGATACATGATCAAGACACAAATTTTAAGGTATAATTTGGCCCAAGCCCTTTTTCCATTAAAACCTTCCTTATTTAGAGCCCACTGAAGGTACTTTACCCGAATTTTGCCCAATTGTCCCAATTTTGGGATATGTCATGTGTCTTGTTAGTTTATGCCATCCCATGGAATTTCGGTTCATTCTGAATCCTTGAAGTGCCCTAAATTCCATTTCTTTCCTAATTTAAACCCTTGAAGGTGTTTTGGCAAAATGAAAACCCTAATCTTGACCAATTGAACTAATTTTCGGATATGTTGTTCAATTGCTGATTCAAGTCACTTTGCTTCAATTCAGGTGGTTTTGGATTCTCAAAGTTCACTGAATGAGAGTTTTAGAACCTGCCAAATTTAGCCTTAAAATAAGTTCGGTTTCATTTTGCACCCAAATTTTACTGAATAGACCTTGAATTTCATTTCATTTTGTACTGAGTTTTCAGGGTATTACAACAAAGCAAGCAACAAGTGAAGTTTGGACACTAGAGAACACATACACCATGATGCCAAGAATAAGATGTTTCCTATAATGCATGTATGGTGCCCAAACAAATGAATAAATTAGAAAACATGCCATGAGCACAAAACCTGACCTAGATGGGACGTCCTAAGTGATTTAGAAGTGATTCTAAAGCTAATTTATGTTCACACATATAAAGGAAACCTAATGAGGAGCATGTCTTGGAAATTAGAAACCATATCTTGCAAACTTCCAAACCGTGCACACTTTGGCTTGTGGAAAGTTGCTCAACTTATGAAGAAACCCTAATGTAAGATGCCCAAACCATAGCCCCCCTTGCCTCTTAAAAATTTATGTAATCCCCCCTTGTGCACACTTATTCTTCATCCCAAAGCAAAGAATTGCACTTCCCTCTTAGCTTGTTCTAGCCTTCTTCTTGGCAACCCTTTTATTCTTTAGTGATCTTGAAGTATTCTTGAGTGTTTGAGTGTTTTATTGAGTGCTCTTGAGTTATCTTTGAGGAGCCAGAAGTGTTGAAGAAAGGAACCTCTGCTGAAATTTTGAGAAAAAGCTTCATAAGGTGGATGGGATTTCCTACACTTCTACTTTACTAGTTTGAGTTTCTAGCATGCTCATACATCTTTTATTTTTAGTTTAGCATATTTATTTTCAACTTTCAACATGTTTGATCATGATTTAGATTTTGATTACTATGTATGCATGTTTTAAACATTCATGATACCATGTCATGCCTAGTTTTCATACTTAGGTTAGATTTGAATTATGAAGCATGCTATGTATTATTTTCATGCTATTTGAATGTTTTATTCTTAATTTTATTATTCTAATGTTTGATTCATGAATATGTGGGAATTAAGATTAAGACTTTGAAGTTATAAATCACGTAATGTCATAGTAATCTAAGTGATGCTATGGTTGTTCTTTACATATACTTAATGTATATAGGGTTCATCATTGTGTATGGATGGATATAACCAAAGTACGTGGAATGTGGATATGAGATCCTTATTTCAATGGAATATGACAAGATGAGTTATTTTTTCATCCAATAGTGGAGTGTTTTGATAAGAACATCAAGGGATTAAAACCCCTTTCAGTCTTAATGTCAACAATAACCAAAGATGTTTTTGAATCACTTAATTGTTTATAAGTGTTTGAATTTCGATGTATTTTTCATTTGAATTAGTAGTTTAGCTGATTATAGAATGATCCATTGGGCTATGTGCTCACCTCTTCCTCTCACATTTTACAGGAAATTAAAATATGAAGACTACTAAATATTATATAGGGTTTTAAATTTGAAAATTTATATGTAAGGGCATATTGCCCAAATTTTGAATTATTTGAACTAAGACTTTTGCTTAATTTAGTTTTTAATTTCAGTTATGTACTCTTTTGTTATTTGAAATTCAAGTATGTATTTCTTTATTATTTTATTGAATGAATAAAGATTAAAGATTTCTTTTGTCTACCTTGTAATAGTCTTATTAAATTAAAGTTAAATTGTTTGGGCTGTGTACTCATTATAAACTAATAGGACTTGAGATAATCGAAATATAATGTGGTGCAAGTTGTGTGGTTGTAAAACTAACATGGCCTAGCCTGCCTTATGGTTAAATCCAAATGAAATTCTCTGAGGATTGGGGTATTATAGTTTCATTCATCATTTCATTTCATTCTGTACAAATTATTTTAGGGTATTATAACCTACCTTCCTTAGAAAAATTTCGTCCACGAAATTATACATATTCAAGGATTCCTAGTAAACAGGTGTGGGCATTTGGTCTTCATTTCACTTTTAGTTCCCAAATAGCTTCTTCCACTCCAAGACGTTTCCACAACACCTTAACTAATGGGATATCCTTCATTATCAAGTTTTGTACCTTCTGATCAAGGATTTTAACTGTTGCTTCCTCCTATGTGTTTACTTCCTCCCAGTGGACAATGTGAGAGGAATCGGGTTCATACTTTCTCTGCATCGATACGTGGAACATGTTGTGAGCTTAGGTCATTCGATTTGGTAGATCCAACTTGTAAGCACATTCTCTTATTCTTCTAAGTATCTCAAAGGGTCTGACAAATCTGGGTGATAGTTTCTCCTTAACTCCGAACCTCTTGATGCCCTTTTGAGGGCTGACCATTAGAAATACTTTGGCACCCATTTGAAACTCTAGGGGTCTCATTCTCTTGTTGGCATAATTCTTTTGATGACTCTAAGTTGTAGCCAACCTCTTTTGTGTCAGTTTGAGTTGGTTGTTCATTTCTTCCACCCAGTCTGGCCCAGTATGTGCATGATTTTCAAGTTCAGCCCAATAGATTAGTAATCTGTAGGGTCTTCCATAAAGAGCTACAAATTGAGCCATCTTAATACTTGCCTGATAATTGTTGTTATGGGCAAACTTCGATGAGTGTAAGTACTTGCTCTAGTACCTTTTAAAATCAAGCACACAAGATTTCATCATGTCCTCTAAGGTTAGGATGACTCTCTAGGACTGCCCATTTGTTAGAGGGTGGAAAGTAGTACTCATGGTGAGTTTAGTGCCCAACTATTTCTATAGACTCTACTAGAACTGTGAAGTGAATCGAGAGTCTCGGTCAGATACTATTGTCTTGGGCACACCATGAAACCTTACTATTTCCTTCATATAGAGTTCTCCCAACTTACTGACTTGGTCTGTGGATCTGATTGGCCAGAAATGAGCCACTTTAGTGAGACGATCTATAATCACCCAAACAGTATCTTCTCCTTTCTGGTTCATAGGTAAACCACTAACAAAGTCCGTGGCAACATTATCCTACTTCCATTCAATGATAGGGAGTGGTTGTAACATTCTAGAGGGTTTTCGATGTTCTGTTTTTACTTGTTGACAAGTTAAGCACTTGGTAGCATGCTTAGCCAAATATCTCTTTAATCCTCTCTACCAATAAGTCTTTATGAGGTTTTGGTACATCTTATTTCCACCTAGATGCATCATATACTTGGTCTGATGAACCTCATTCAGTATGGTCTATTTACTTTGTCCGTTTTGGGGCACACAGATCCTCTCGTCAACTCTTAGGGTATTCTTAGCATTTAATTTGAAGTCAGTATGCTTACCCTGTGTGACTCCTTCTATCAAACTAGTGAGCCATTTGTCTTGCCTTTGATCATCCATAATCTAGTGCAGAAGATTCGATTGGCAAGACATGCTATAGAGATAGACTCCTTTTTCATTCAAGGTTACACCCAATCTAAAGTCTTCAATCAACTGGTACATTTGGACATTTTCTTCCTCTTGTTTGTTGAACTTTTTACTTAAGGCATCGACCACCACATTGGCCTTTTTCGAATGGTAGTGTAATTGAAAATCATAGTCTTTTAAGAACTCCATCCATCTCTGTTGCCTAAGGTTGAACTCCTTCTGGGTGTAGATGTACCTCAAGTTCTTGTGATTTGAAAACAATTTGAATTTCTCACCATAAAGGTAGTGTCACCAAATCTTCAGGGCAAATAAAATGGCTGCTAACTCTATAGGTCGTGAATAGGATAATTCTTCTCATGGACCTTTAGTTGTCACGAAGCATAAGAACTACTTGCTTTTCTTGCATCAAAATTGCTCCTAGTGTTCTTAGTAAAGCATCTGTATACAGGACATAAGTGACACCATGGTTTGGAGTGACTAAGATAGGGGCCGAAGTCAATCTCCTTTTTAGTTCTTGGAATGATTGTTGACACTTCTCATCCCAAGGGAATTTAACGCTTTTCCTAGTTAACTTGGTCATATGTTCTGCTAATTTGGAGAAGTCTTAGATGAATCTCATGTAGTATCTAGCCAGGCTAAGAAACTCTTGATCTCTGTAGCTGTCTTTGGTTGTTTATAGTCCATCACAACTTTACCTTCTCATGGTCTAAAAAGATTCCTTTTGCTGATACCACGTGGCCAAGGAACTCGACCGTCTTCATCCAAAATTCACACTTGCCAAACTTGACATATAATTGGTGCTTTTTGATCGTCTTCAACACTATTCTCAAGTGTTCTAAGTGTTCAACTTTTGACTTAGAGTAAATTAGGATGTCATCCATGAATACCACCATAAACTAATCAAGCTATTTTCTAAACACATGGTTAATTAAATCCATGAATGTTGTTGGGGCATTGGTCAAACTAAACGGAATCACGGTGAACTCAAAGTGTTCATATCTCATTCTGAAGGTTGTTTTGTATATGTCAGACTCCCTGATTCTCAACTGATGATAACCTGACCTAGGATCAATCTTCAAGAAATGAGTGGCTCCTCTGCATTGATCAAACATGTCATCAATCCTCTGTTGGAGGTACTTATTCTTCACCGTTGCTTGGTTTAATTTTCGACAATCGACACATAGTCTCATGGAACTATCTTTTGTAACACCCCAATCCCCAAGAGACAGGTTCAAGCTCAACCACAAGGCAGGTTGGGTCCAATATTACATTTACAAGTATACAACTTGCATCACTTTCTATTATCTCAAGTCTTATTATTTCTCAATGAGCGCACAACCCAAATAATTTAATTCTAATTTAATAAAACTATTACAAGAGATATATAAGAAAAACTTCAATCTTTATTTATTGAATAAAATAAAAGGATACATTCTTGATATTCAAATAATGAAAAGGGGAGTACATAACTCTAAAATTTAAAAGTAAAATTCAGCGGAAGTCTTAAATTCAAAATTTGGGCAACATACCCTTAAAATAGAACTTTCAAATCAATTGCACATCCAAATTCAAACACTTTCATGCATTAAGTGATTTAAGCAACTTTTTGGTTGTAGTTGACATTAAGACTAAAAGGGGTTCTACTCCCTTGATGTTCTTAATTTAGATACCTCTCTTTAGGGTAGAAAGTCATTTCTTTGCCACTTTCTATTGGATGCCACATTCCAAGTATCCCTTAGTTGCACCCCACAACTACATACTCCAAGCATGTGTTAAGAACACCCATAGCACCCATACAGGTCACTATAACAGTATGTGGTTCTTATCTTGAATTTCTTATATTTAAGAATCACATAATCATAAAAGAAATTCGAAATGTAAATATCAGAATTTTAAACAACTAAGAAAGCATGAAAACATTACATCGCATGCTTAAAACATTGAATTAAATCCTCAGCATAGATTCTAAGTATGGCATGCTCTCATGAGTGATTAAAACATAAAAAACATGTTAACTAAAATTAAAATATGATTAAACATAGTAAAACTAAATTAAGGCATGCTGAAAATTAGAATTTAATCAAGCATGAATATGCTAGAAATTTAAAATAGCAAAGTAGAGGTTAAAGAAATCTCTTCCACCTTAATCCGAGTTTTTGTTGAATCCGGCAGAGGTTCCCCTTATCTACCACTTTTAGAACTTCTAATCACCAACAAAAATACTTCAAAAACTCTCTAGAACATTAAAATAAGAACTTCTCACACAAGAAAGAAAAGAGAGTAAGAAGAGGTGCCAAGAAGAAGGCAAGAACAAGCAAAGAGGAAAGTGTCAACTCTTTGCATTGGGATGAGATGAATGTGAGCAAGATGGGGTATTTATAGGCGTTTATGAGCACAAAGGGGGCATCTAGGGCAGCTAGGGAAGCTCACCACGTTTGGGCATATTTCCAAACTCATAAGGGGATGGTTTGGGTGAGAAAGGCAAGTGTGTTCATGGTTGGCAAGTGGGACCACTAAGGTTTCTAATCTAAGTGTGAGCAAAATCTTTAAACCTTATTTGTTTCTTTTATGTGTGTAAACACAATTAAAGGTTTAAAATACATTCTAATCCCTCTTGGATGTCTTGTATTAGTAGGGAAACATTTTAATATATTGTGATTCATAAAATCAAATAGGTTTTTAATATGAGCACACAAAAACAAAGCTTTGGAATGTTTCTTATTTCCCTTGGATTATCTCTTTTTTTGGCTCCACATGTGAGCATGAGGCAAGTTTCTATTTTCTATTTTTTTTAGGTAAAGGAATCTTTCTATATCTCTTTAAATCAACCACTCTCATGAAACTTCTATCTTGGGTTTGTCACATGTGTGCCCACACACACACTTATGAGACATTTTATATGTAACCTTAGTATACATGATCATTTATCATGGCACATTGAATCATTCTTCATGGTTTCTATAGTTGTGGGCATACTTGATCATTTACATGGCGCATGGGATCATTCTTCATAGTTTCAAATAATGGACACGTCCCATGAAGATTAGGGTAGGGTAGGGTGCACATAATCATGGTGTTCCACCCATGTGACTTGCACATGTTAGGGGTAGCCATGACTTCATGGGTTCACAAAAATCAAATAAAAATTAATATCTCCTTATTTACGTATTTATAACCTATATTTTTGGAATCACATGAACCTAATGCACATTTTAAGGTATGGTTTGGCCCAAGGTGATTTTCCCTCAAAAACTTTCCTTATTTAAGACCCATTGAAGCACTAGGCAAGTAAAAATCCAAATCTTGGTCAATTGTTCTGATTTCTGGATATATCATTCATTTTGTTAGTTCATGTCATTTTGTTTAGTTTCAGGTCATTTCGATCTCCTGAAGTATCCTAAATAACGATTCTTTCTAATTTAGACCCCCTGAAGGGCATTTGGCAAATGAAAATCTTATCCTCGACCAATTATTCTAATTTTTGGATATGTCATTCATTTTGTTAGTTCATGTTATTCTATTTCTTTTTGGGTCATTTTGATTCCTTGAAGTACCCTAAATGACAATTCTTTCTAATTTGGACCCCTTGAAGGGCGTTTAACAAATAAAAACCTTAACCTTGACCAATTGTTCTAATTTTTTGATATGCTGTCCCCTTAGTTGGTTCATGTCACCTTACTTCATTTCAAAATGAGGTCAGTTTCACTTTGCTCCCAAATTTCACTGAATTGATTTTGAATTTTATTTAATTAAATATAGAGATTTTAGGATATTACATCTTTCTTCTTCGCAAATAGTACATGAGCTCCCTAGGGTGGCTCACTCGGCCTTATAAAGCCTTTCTCTCATGGCTTGTCGAGTTGAAACATCAACCCAATCAGTTCTACTAGTGCCATTTTGTAAGGAGGTATGACTATTGGGTTGGTTTCGGGGTGAAGTTCAATCTTGAACTCTAATTCTTTACTAGGTGGTAGTCCATATAAGTCATATGGGAATACATCTTCATAGTCACTAACAACTGTTAAGTCTTGGATTCCTCTTTGCTCTTTAGGGTTTTCCTCATCAAGTTTCTCGAACTCATCTTTCTACTTTGGGCAATTCATCATAGCGATTGTCGGATTTCTTGGTAGTCTCTTCATGTCACCATTGATTCCTGGTAGTCTCTTCATATCATTCATTTTGTTGGGCAATTCATCATGTTACTCGTTTCTTAGGATGATCTATTTGAGCCTAATATTGGTCGAACTAGTCCATCCCCATTATTACATCATAGCCATAAAATGGCAAGGTACATAGGTTGATAGAGATTAATTTATTAACAAACCTTAAGTCACAGCTACACATCCTTTTAGAGGCAACAGTGGTCCCTATTAGTGTGGACACATTCAAATTCATGGGTAGTTTTTTCGTCACAAGTTGTAGCTTATCAACTAGTTCTTCAAAAGATATCGAGGCACCCAAATCAAATAATAGCCTTAGAACAACATTGAATAATAGGAATGTACCTTCTATAATAGGGACTTGCTCTTCTTGAACATTGGTAGCAACAAACATTCTGGCTTGGTTTTGATCACATCCTTGGTTCTAACACTGATTGGCATTCTATTATTGTTGTCTGCCCTAAGGATGACCAGTTTGACCTCCTCCCTAATTATTCTATGGATGTTGTTGCTGAAGAGCCTGAATTGGTGTAGTTGAGCAATTTCTTGCTATGCGACCACTTTGCCTACATAGGTAGCACAATCCTTGTTTCCTTGCCTGTTCTTTTGCTTCATCTTTGGGTTGCCCTTGTTTTTGAGTCTACGGTGCTTTCCCACCACTCTTGTTCTTTTTATGGGTCCCTTGGTTGTCTTTTTCATTTCTAGGCCTTATGTTTCTATTCTTCAATCTCTACTCCAAGTTCAACTCTTACTCTAGTGTTAGAGCCTTCTCTAGAACATCTCTATATTTTTTTAGGTTCAGAGTCATTATTATCTTTTGGATCTCCATCTTGAGACCTTATGCAAAACAATTTGCCTTGATTTTCTCTTCTTTGATCAATTTTGGCAAGAATTTGGCTAGCTTTGTAAACTTCCTTTCATATTCTGCTATAGTCAAGTCCCTTTGATTCAACCAGACGAAATCTTCCTATAGCTTCCTCAGTGTGGCTTGTAAAAAGAATTTCTTGTAGAATACCTCCTTGAATTCTTCCCAGCCCATTGTTTCAACTTAGCGTTACGATCCATCTTCATCATTCGCCACCAACTTCTGGTTGGTCCCTTTAAGTGATGTGTGGCTAACGCTACTCTATGCAAGCCTATCATCTTTAGTCCATTTAGGTGTTCATCCATCTGAGTCTCAACCATTCCAGTTTGTGCCTCTTGTCCTCGTGGTTCAGTCTCATCAAACGTGGTAGCTCTGGTAGTGTATCTCTTGGATCCAGCTATTTTATTGGAAAAATCTTCCCGGATTCAAGAACAATCTCCTGGATGGGTAGAAATATAAAGAAAAAGTGAATAAGATTTTGAATGGTTTGTTTATGTACGAAGTACCAATTATCTCCAAGTCAAAAGCTATTTCAATATTCGATAAGGTATCACAATAAAGATTTAAGTGAATCATAATCTAAAGTACACAACTCTTCTACCTATATCCTCATGATACAAAATGTTTTTCTAGACTTGAGAAGATGGTTGTTCTGTCCATATTAATTCGTTAAGTTCGTATTCCCAAGCCTTTCATTTCGTTCAAATTATCATGACTCTAGATTCATGTCTCTAGGTTCCTGACTCATTCATTGGCCTAGTAGTTTATTCTTTTACGTTCTATTTGAGGGTTTTAAGGCCCTCTAACATTGTTGGGTATAGGATTTGGTCTCATAATCAAAACACACGATATATAAGAATTTAAAACAAGTATAACATGCATTCAAACAATCAAGCAGTCATATAATCATGCAAGTTCATGCTAGCATACCAAAACTCGAGGCTTCTATCTAAGCTTCCAAGTTCGAGTGTCCCATACCACCCTAGCCCTTTGACTTAGACTTCCAAGTAGAAATTTGTTACGCCCAATCAATTTCACAAATGTCTCAATAACTAAGGTTTTTTGAGCCCCACTATACCTGATTGTCCCATACCAGCCAAACATAGTGAAACAAGTTCTTCCAAAGTCACCAAATATGGTTTGTCATTCTTTGAGTCTAGGCTTCCTCCATAACCCTGAATTCCTATGCGTCCCATACCATATAGAAACTTGAGATATAGAGTCTTTTCGATCTCATGTCCTAACCAAAAAAGTGTTTTTTTTCACACATTTTCAGTTTCCAACCTATGTCTTAAAAGTTTCCATTTATGTTTTGATCCATTGTGCCACCCTTGGCTACTCCTAGTTCATACCTAAGGTCTCTTTTCTGGACCTAAGGTTTTAGTCTAGTTGAATAGTTCCTCTATTGAACTATCCACTTCTGTCTAGTCATGATACCACCTTTGGCATATTTTCAGAACTCAAGTAAGTTCCTTGCCCTAAATTTTTACCTTCTAATTTTCTTTTATAGAAAGTAAGAGTGTTCTTCAAGACCGAAGCCTACTTAGCAACCGCACTTTCTCGGGCAGGATCACCCACCTCCCTTTCAATGTTTAGCTTTACTCGTGACAAGGCTTACCTACTATCAGCTCAACTTATAGTCTTTGTATCCAAACAAAACATTTCAAAATATACATTTCCTTTTTGAAAACACTTTCCAAAACAATTTTCAATTTCAGAAATAGAATTTAGGGCATTCTAATTTCAACTCAAAGCATAGGTCAAACCTAGTTGAATTAATACTTTCTAAATCTGATACCACAATTGGTGTAAGGTCAAACTTTCTAATTCAAGCCCAACAACTAATGTCTAGCTTGACTTTATAATTCTTGCCAAGCAACTAGTACCTAGGCTCTAATACCACCTTTTGTAACACCTTAGCCGCCAAGACTTTCAATTTGGTATAACCTACGGGCGGGGCGAGGTTCGATTGCAATTACAAGTACACAACTTGTCTTTCTAATTCAATTATCTCATGCCTTGTTTAATTAAAAACATTCACTAAGGTAATTGCACAAGAGATAAAAGAAAACTTTTAAAATATTTATTG
Organism: Tinospora cordifolia; assembly: GCA_030144865.1. Taxonomy (NCBI): domain Eukaryota; kingdom Viridiplantae; phylum Streptophyta; class Magnoliopsida; order Ranunculales; family Menispermaceae; genus Tinospora; species Tinospora cordifolia. Next base: position 8,639 of record JAJIYU010001290.1, on the reverse strand, counting down.
ATTTAATAAAAGTGGGTACATAACTTCAAATTTAAAATTCTAAAAAGAACAAGTACACAACTCAAAATAGAAACTTGTAGCAGAAATTCAAAACTTGGGTAACATGTCGTTACATTAAAATAGATAATTTCTAAAAGTAAGCATTCTAAGTCATTGTATGCTTCATTGTTTAATTCAATTCCCTAAAAAGATAAGAGAGAAAGGGTGAACACATAGCCCAATGGATCTTTTTCAAACAACCAATTCATTATCTTAGACTAATATCACATTCAATTTCAAACACTTATAAATAATTAAGTGATTCAAACAATTTGTTGTTGTTATTGTAATTCACACTAAAAGGGGGTCCAATCCCTTGATGTTCTTATCCAGAAACCTCCCTTTGGGTGTAAAGACAAATCTTTATGTCACATTCCATTGGATTTAGGGTCTCTTGCCCATAGTCCAAGTATTTTGTGTGTAGTACTCTAGAACTTTGTCAAATAAAATAAAATAAAATAAAATAATTTAAATAAAATGAACCTTGAGAAAACCACAAAATTTGTGATTTAAAACATGTACAATCAAATGTACAAAGTGGTAGGCAAACTGGAACAAAACACAAAAATTCGCAAATGGCCATCCCACTAGTTATCGCAGTAATGAAAAACGTTACCTCGGTAGTGTTTCCCTACCCAAAAAATTCAATGAAAACAGCGTGTTGTGGCTACCATGGTCTCGTACTATGATAATGCGATTAAAAGTGCACTAAGTTGAATTATAAACTTGCCAATTCACTATAAGAAACTTCCAAAATGATATAACAACTTCTAAAACATGAATTTGCCAATATTTAGTGAGTGGGAAACAAGAAATTTTAACTTTTGGAAAGGTTCCACTCTAGGAGCACCTCAAACCTTCCAAACCTTGCCCATTGAACATCTATATAAACCCAAGTATTGGCACACTTTCCCTTCATCTCAACAAGAATGAACAAACCTTCTTCTTGCTCTCTTAGCCTCTCTCTTGGCACTATTTTTCGTTCATGGTAGTTCCACACAATAAACTGAGATTGTGAAGGAGTATAGATCCACCAGAGAGTTTCTGAAGTTGCAAACTGAGGTATAACCACCTATTTCAACCTTTATTTCATGTCTCATAGTTTAGAAGTTGAATCATTAGGATGCCAAGGTAGTAAGAAAGCGAAGGAGGGGGGAAACATACACAGAAAACCTATTTTCATGTTGGTTACTGCAGTAGTGATCACCGTGACCTCGGTAATGCCATTGTCTTCCTCTATTCCTACAAATTCTCTAATTACCGTGGTCGCCTACCACAGTAATGAAACTATTTTTTGGACACTCCTTTGGTTACTGCGGTAGCCTACCGCAGTAAGGATATTGCACTCTTGTAAAACCACTGGTTACCTTAGTCTCCTACCTTGGTAATGCTTCTACACTTCCTATCACTTTTTCACTCAAATTATTACGGTAATCTTTTACTCTACCATAGTACACAAACCCAAGACCTTACTAAGACTCATCTAGGGTGATATTCTTGTAGAATTAAATGCCATATTAGATGGAAATCATTAGAACATGATTCAAGAATGTTAGAAATACATGAATAACCCATTAGACTTGATTTCAAGGTTGAAGGAATCAAAGAGCTTGGAATACAAAGCAAGGGATTAAGCAATCAAAGTTGGATAAGATTTTCTACACTTCTACTTTGCTAGTTTGAGTTTCTAGCATGTTCATGCATCTTTTATTTTCAGTTATGCACGCTTAGTTTCAGTTTTCAACATGTGTAGTCATGACTTAAATTCAATTTACCACGTATGCTTGTTTTAAGTATTCATGATACCATGCCATGCCTAGTTTCCATGCTTAGGTTTGATTTGAATTATGAATCATGTTATGTATTGCTTTCATGCTTTTCTTGAATGTTTTATTCTTAATTTTACTATTATGATTTTTGATTTGTGAATAGGTGAGAATAAGTTTAAGTCTTTGAAATTTATGAACCACGTACTATCATAGTCATCTAAGTGATGCTATGGGTGTTCTTTACGTATTCTTTGTGCGTATGGGTCTCACTATTGAGTGGATGGGTATAACCCAAAGTATTTGGAATCTGGACATAAAATCATAATTCTAATAGAATATGACAAGATGAATTGTTTTTCCATCCAAGAGTGGAGTGCTTGGATAAGAGCACCAAGGGATTAGAACCCCTTTCAGTCTTAACATCAACAATAACCAAAGATGTTATTTGAATCGCTTAATTGTTTATAAGTGTTTGAATTTGGAAGTGTTTTTAATTTGAATTAGTAATTTAGTTGTTTATGGAATAATTCACTAGGTGATATGCTCACCCCTTCCTCTCATATTTTTCAGAAAATTAAATCATGAAGACTACTAAAATTTAGATAGGGTTTTAAACTTAAAAATTTATATGTAAGGGCATGGTGCCCAAATTTTGATTGTTTAAATTAAGACTTCCATTGAGTTTAGTTCTTAATTTGAGTTATTTACTCTTTTATCATTTGAAATTCAAGTATGTACTTCTTTCTTTCATTGAGTAAATAAAGATTGGAATATTTCTTTTATCTCTCTATTTAATAGCCTTATTAAATAAATTGGGTTGTGTACTCATTGTGAATTAGTAAGACTTGGGATAATTGATATAGAATGTGATGCAAGTTGTGTACTTGTAAATTATAACAGACCCGGCCCACCTTGTGGTTAAGTCTAATTGAAAGCTTTGGGGGTTGGGGTGTTACATTGTGCTTGCCCAATACACACAGTATGACAAACCACATACCTACACTATATATAAAAAACACCCATAATATCCCTTTGGATCACTATGATAGTATGTGGTTCTTAATCTCAACTTCTTTCATTTAGTTTTATGAAACATAAATAAAATAAATAAGTTCAACATGTTCAACATATAAACATCAAGCACGATTATTCTTCATAAATAAGCCTAATCATTCATTTCTAAGCATGACATGGCTTCATGATAAATTGGAGGTTCTAAAAATCATGTTAAACTAAAAATTAAATCATGTTATTCAAACCTAAACATGCATACTAAATAGAATTTAAACATGCATGAACATGGTATTAAACTAAAACAATGAAGTGGAGGTTCTAGTGATCACTTCTACCCTATTTTGTAGTTTCTTGAAAATTCGGCAGAGTTTCTACAGTCTAAGCACTTCAAGAACACTAAGCTACTCAAGAACAATAACTTCTCACTTAAGAGCACTCAAGAGCAAAAGAGAAGTGAGAAGGGGTGCCAAGAGGAACTTGTTAGCTCATGGTCTTAGATGAAGAAAAAGTGAGCACAAGGGTCCTTTATATAGATTTTTCTGTGCACATAGGGGGCCAGTGTAACATCCCAACCCCTGTATTTTTAAGCAGTGTACATGACCACTGTTCTCTTGACAGTGGACTTAACAAAACGGCGGGTCGGGCCGGTGCTACATTTCTCAAACATGAATCAAAACTGAAATACTGAATTAAGCATTTAAAATTCTAGAACTGAAACTCAAAATCTTTGAATTGAGTGAAAAACACACAAACAACGAGCATGCCATGAATTTAAATAAGAACAAAAGGATGTTCTAGAAATCACTTCCACCTTGTGACGCTTTCTTCCGAAATTTCGGCAGCAATTCCCCCACTTACTAGTGCCAATGAAGATCACCTAACTTAATTCCACAATTTGAGAGAAGAATTTCTCACACACACAAGAAGGGAAGATGTGCCAAGAAGAAGGCTTAGAAAATAAGAGGTAATTTCAAGTCTGATCTTTGGAATAAAGAAATTAAGAGCCTAGAGGGTTTTATATCGGTTTTTAAAGGGAGAAACATAGAAAGTTTTGAGTTTTTCTTTGAATAAAACAACCTAATTCGCCTTAATTTTGTACTTTCTAATTTTTAGAGCAAAATTAGTATTTTTCATATTTTAGAAATAATTTTCAAATTTAGAAACCTATTTTTCAAATTTTTTTTGGATTTTTTGGTAATTTTTTGTATTTTAAGTTTGGATCCTTTAATCTCAGTCGTCGGATTAATCTCAGATCGATCGACAAAAATTGGAGCCTTTGATCTCGGTTGTTAGATTTACTCAAGTGCATCAACAGTTCGCGATCAATCCAAAACGTTTTCGATCTGGACCATTGGATTTTTCTGGAGTGCAGCACGGTTCGCAATTAACTAACATGGCTTTGATCTGGACCGTCAGATGGACCTCGAGAACTGTGTGCGGATCTCGTTTGCAATGAACAAAACTCATCTAGACCGTCAGATCAACCTCGCTCATGATGTGCGGATCTCAATTTGCGATCAACGAATTCGATTCTGGCCGCACGATCATCCTCGAGTGCAGTGTTGATTTTGCGATTTCATTTTTCCCCTCTTCGTTGTGTGCCATTGGATTTGATAGATTTGATCGTGGTCATTTGATCTTGCTGATTCATTGAGCTCATGCGTTGGTGTGGACCTTAATCTCGTTTGTTGGATTTGGCAAATTGATTGTGGACCATTGGATATGTATCAAGTTTATTTTTTTTCTTTATTTTCCAGTCGAATTTTTTGCTTTCTTTTTGGATTTTTGCCAAATCTTGATCCCAATTGACTTTCTAATCTTGTTTTCATCAAAAATTGCACGTATCCTTGTATTTTTGGCTATGATATCCCATAATATACATGACATTTATATATTTTCTTTCAAAAATCCACTAATTTGATTCTTATTCCTCATTCATCAATTCTGTATAATTTTCTAAATAAAAATTCAAATTTCATATGAATTTTTCAAGATGTTACAGACAGCTTGGGAATCTTTGCATTAGCCACTTTCCATTTCCTTTGAGCAGTTTTGGCATGTTGGACCACCAGGGTTTCCTCTCTTGTGTGCACACACACATGGTTTAGGCAAGTGTTCATTTAGGGTTTCCTTTTCATGTGTGAACAAAATCTTGACTCAGGCCACTTGCTTATCTTTGTTTGGAAATTAACTAGGTTTGAGAAACTTTCTCAGTGTGGTTTATTCTCTTTGTGCTCAAGAATCATCTTAGTAACTTTCTAATTTATCCTCATTGAAAACTTTCTAATTTATTTTAGTAATTGATTCATTTTTATGTGCACACCAAATCAACAAGATTTAGAAACCTTCTATTTCAAATTAGAAACCTCTAATCTTGTTCGTTGGGTATTTAGAAACATTTTTCAACAACTTCTATTCTTGGAAGTCATGTGAGTGTTCTCCAAGCAAGGACAAACTTGAGACTTTACATGATTGGCGCCATAGTGTATGGAAACTTTCTAATTTGGACCATGCCTTATTATTTTGACTTCTTGGACGTCTTTGTGTGCATGGGCTTAGGGTGCACATGATCGTGGCACATTGGAACTTCTATTTTCTTTATTGAGCACACATGAGCAATTTCCCAAATCGATTTTAGAAACTTTCCTCTTTTCTTTCCAGCTTGCTTAGACGTCAAGGTGAGGGGCACATGATCATTGTAGCTTGTGTGCATGGGATCATCTTTTAGGGTTCCTAATCATGCACCAAGACCGCTAGGCCTTGCTCGTGTGCAATGCATATGCCTAGGGCAGTTAAGGGATTTCTCATTCCACCGTTTGGTGCACCATGCCTATTGGCATTTTAGGCTTTTGTCTCACACTTTTGGGTTCATAAGAAATGAACAAAAATTCATAACTTATGTTTTGCCAGGGTTCTCTTCATTTTCTTTCCTAATTCCCATTCCATTGAACCATATTAAGCAAATGAACCCTCAATTGGACATATGAAATGAATCTCGTATGTGCGAATCATGTGAGTTGTTCATTCCATTTCATTTCATTTTATTTATTTTTCTTAATTTTCACTCCCCTGAGAGATTTTTAAATAATTAAACTTGCTAATTGATCCATGAAATGAATTTGGTTTTACTTATCATTTCATTTCATTTTTTACAAATTTTTCAGGGTATTACAACATCCAAGACGATGCCACTTATGAAGAAGTAGTAGTTAGGATCCTCAAACGCAAGGTGCAAAGCCTGAGAACGAAGGACATTCCCTCGGTCAAAGTTTTCTAGAAACATCATGAAGTAGAAGAGGTCACTTGGGAGCTAGAAAGCGAGATGATAGCTAAGTACCCAAACCTTTTGACTAGAAACACGTGACGAAACTACGCCCGAATCAGGATGAAATTGCTTTTAAGGGGGGTAGGTTGTAATATCCTGAAAATTTTTACAAAATTTAATTAAATAAAATATAATTAATCCTTAAGAATTTTATGAAATTTTAAAGATACAAGATTTTATACATTTTAACTTATAATTGGCCAAAATGAGACGACATTAATTAAGAATTTTTGGATGTAAAATTATGTATATTCCAAGGTATAAAATAAAGTGGGTAAAATGGAAATAAAACCAAAGGGAAAAGATGGCCAAAAGTGAAAATAAAAACAAAATGAAAATAGAAATAAAACAACAAAAAATAGATTTTTGCAGCATATCGCAGTAGTAAAATCACTATCGCGGTAAAAATCTCTAAAAAATATAAGGTTGCGTGAAAAGTTTACCCAAATGGTTACCGCAATCACCAACCTGCGGTAACATGATGAATAAACTTAAATTGTGTGTAAGAAAGGCTCCCAAAGTGAATTGGAAAGTTTCAAAACCCTAAGCTTCTAAATTTTGTGCGCAAAGGTGAAGAATTAGTAGGTTCCCCTATGTTGAAAGCACCCCAAACTTGCCAAATCTCACCCATTTGAACTCTATATAAACCTTACTTGGGCTCCCATTCTCTTCACCCCAACAAGAATTGAACAAGTTCCTTCTTGCTCTCTCTTCTTGCATCTTGGTATCCCTCTTTTTCTTCAGTTGCTTTAAACAATAGTGAGAGTAGTAGTAACAAAGTGCTGCACAAATTTTTGTACTAGCTGTTAGGGAGAATTGAAAGAGATTCAATAAAGGCTTCAAAAGGAGAAAAACTATTTGAGGTAGAAGTAATATATGAACTTTTACCTTGTTATTTTAATTAAGATATGATGTGCATGGATGTTTGTTTACCCTAGAAATATGCCATGATTATACATGCCATTGATTAGAGATGCATGCTTAAGATTGTATGAACAATGATGCATGATTTGTGTTGATATGATCTATGCTATGACATGCCTACCATGAATATATGTTATTTTTCATTTATTTTGAGTATATCATGCTTCTATTTATGTAATGAAAAATTAAACAAAGATTATAACCATGTACTGACATGGGGACAAAATTTCATTGTGAGTGTTCTAGCTAGTATTTTTGATATGTGAATTGAGGGTTTAGATTTAACCCCTTTCTATCAATGATAAGTTGAAGGTCCAAATTTGACTTCATTCCCTAAATATGGAATACTAAGGCATATTCCTTTCGGTCTTAATGTCAACTTGTAATACCCCAGAATTTTGTTAAATAATTTAAAATAAATAAAATAAGTTGAATAAATTAATTTTGGGTGCAAATTGTGGGTTGGAACATGAAAACTAAAATATATTAGAGATATAGAAAAATTAAGCAAATAAGACCTTAATTTGATAATTAAATGAAAATTTAGGTTTAGTAGAATTAATTATAAAATTTAAGGAATTGCTTAAAAAATAAATAAAAATAAAGTATAAATATACATATTGGCTAATATGTGAACGAATAAGGTATGTGTTAGCATAATAAATGTTAATGCTACATATTATAAGAATATGTACATAGAAAAAAATTCATATAATTAAATAAAATGTATTTATTAAAAATAAATCAAACATTATGTAAATAATAGTTTGTAATTTATAAATTATTATCTGAAAATGAAATAGGAAATAAATAAAAATACATGGAAATGGAAAATACAAATAGGAAATGCGTGACTCGAGGACTATCAGACGATCTGGATTCGAGATATATATGATCTGATGTGTCGATCGAGGTTCATCAAATGGCCCAGATCGAGGCGCTCGGGGAAGATCGCGAACGACTGCTTCGATCGAGGAAGATTGAACGATGCATAAACGATCAAACCAGATCGGACGATCCAGAGGGTTTTCGTTAATCATGAACCAGATCTGCGTGCTGTGATCGAGGACAATCGGACAGGTCATATTTGATGATCGCGAATGTGTGTTGTGATCGATGCTCATCCGACGGTGAGGATCTTAGATTGCTTGATGATTGTGCTGCATTCAAGGAGATCTATCATCCAAATCAAATCCCCTGCATTTGACGCGATCGAGAATCATCCAACGATCCACAGATGATCCGAAAAACCTTAACTGTGATCTAATGCGCGATTCGAGAACAATCCTACGGTTCCGATTAGCTGCTCCGATAAATAAACGTAAAATCCGATTAAAAATCCAAAAAAAATCCAAAAAAATTTGAAAAAAATGTTTCTAAACTCCAAAAAATTCGAAAAAAAAATACCTACTATTTTTCTTTTCTTGGGGGGCACAAATATTTAAATTTCTACAAGTTTTCCACCAAAAAACTTGCCATTTTACACTAGTTTGAAGCCTATATAAAGGACCCCCATGCTCACAATTTCATTCATCCCAATTCAAGAGCATACTAGTCCCTCTTGAATC
>JAJIYU010001289.1:0-37411 GCA_030144865.1 Tinospora cordifolia | reverse complement strand
ATAAATTGATAAATGATTTAATATATAGTTATAGTTAATTAACCAGTTATTGAATAGTTATATGCAATTAAATGATATAATATATAGTTATAGTTATATTGTTATAGTTTTCTTAAATTATATTAATATATAGTTTGATATATGAATTGGTATAAATCAATAGTTTTACAATATATATATATATATATATAAGTAAAAAAAAAATTAGGCCCATGTGCACGAAGCCCGCACGGGGCGTGCGAATTCGGCCCCCCCTTAACATATATAAAAAAATGTTTTTTTTTTTCTTTTTGGCCGTTGATCTCAAAAGAGAATGGCTTTTTAGCCATTGATTTTGACGGAAAAAATGCAAAAAATCCTAATTCAAAAACCCTAATTATCTAGCCACCTAAAGTAAGCTAAAAATGAAAATTCTCCTGATTTGGTAGGCGAAAAATGACGAAACTAACCCTATGTGACTATATAAACTTCCTTACTCTAACCATTTCATTCATCTCAAAGTAAGAGTTAAAATTTTTCTTGCTCTCTCTTTGCCTCCTTCTTGGCAACCTCAGTCCTTTTTTTTTTCTTTTTTTGAGCTGTTCTAAATAGCCTGCGAGGTAGCAGCAACGAAGTGCTACAAAATTTAGGAAACAATCTTGAGGTGAATTTCTTTCCTTTTCTTTTATTTTATTATTTTGATTTAAATAATGCTTGCTTGTCTTATTATTTTAATTTTATTCTCGTCTTTTTTATTAATGCTTTTCAATTATTATACTGCTTATGACTAAGAGAGTATGCTCTGTAGTTGCGTCTTGTACGATCTTCTACATCAGAAATCGAAAGTCAATGCTCATGTTATACTGTTTGAGTGTTTAAATACTGTTGAAATGTTTATGTACTACGCTATTGCACACATAATTAAGACTAAACAAAGATCTCAATCACGTACCAGCACGGGGACGAATATTCTCCGCCTGTGTTACCAGCCTTTTTGACTGGCTGTTAAGTTTGGCACTAGAGTAGACTGGGTTTCATGTGTGATCCCACTCCACAGAGAAGGGTCTGAGTTTCAGAATTGATCTCTCTCCTTAGATTTGGAACACAGAGGTTAATTCATTTCAGTTTAATTTACGACTGAAATAATATATTGTTTGAATCGAATTAATCCCTGAAAGTGTTTGATATGCTTGTATTATTTGGTTGAAATAATGAATTAAATAGATGAAATGATTCATTGGGCTTTTTAGCTCACCCCCTATTTTTTCACATTTCAGGGAATTAATTAGCTCACGAGGAAGTTTATTTATTAAAAATTTTTATTTATTTCAATGTAGGGTACATAAGCCCAAATCAAATTGTTTATTCATTTTTGAATTTATTTTCTCATTGTAAAAGTTCAATTAGAATAAATAAATGAAGGATTTTAATTATGATGCCTAGAATTATTTTGCACATAAACTATTGTATACAGAAACCCTCATGGATTTGGGTTTTAGAAAAGAAGAAAGTAGCACGAGCCTGTCTCCTGGACGGCCCAAGATTAATGATCAAGGAAAATTATACCGTCAGATGATGTGGACGATGGGGCTCGGGAGGTGGGGTGTTACAAAGGTGGTATCAGAGCTCAGGCTTTAGATGCCTTAGGCAAGAATTGGAAGGAATAGACTAGTCAGGTAAGACTATTTATTTATTTTATTTAGAAGCCCTGCCTCCTATTTTGAAAACTAAAAAGATTTTAAAAAAGTCATGAATTACAGTTTTGCTAGTGTAGTTTTCAATAGAAAGTTAGTCTATTGTGTGACCCAAAGCTATGGTGTATTTTTTACGAGGAGTAAAACTACACAATATATATATATATATATGTTTTTCAACGGTTTTGTTTGGATACAAAGATTACGAGTTGAGCTGATAGTAGTAAGCCTTTTCCCGAATAAAGCTAAACATTATAAGGGAAATGGGTTATCCCATTTTAGAAAGCATAGTTGCTAAGTAGACTTCGGTTTCACCGTCAGATCTGGAGGTTGTCCCACCAGCTTATACAAGTAGTCAGAGTTGAAGAACACACTTATTTTCTTACGAAATGAAAACTAGGAGGTGGTAATTAAGGGCTAGGATTTCACTATGGTCCAAAGGAGATGCGAACAAAAAATTTAAGAACTTAGATTTAAGGAAGAGACATTAAGTAGAAACTTTTAGGGCATAAGTTAGAGACTGAAAACGTGTGAAACACGAACACTTATTTGGTCAGGGCACGAGATCGGGAGGACCCCGTATCCGTGTTTTCTATGTGGTATGAGACGCATAGGAATTCAAGGTTATGGAAGAATCCTAAACTCGGAGAATGAAGGACCATATTTGGTGAATGATTAGTGGCTTTGGACGAACTCGTCTCCCTATGCTTGGCTGGTATGGGATAATCAAGTATAGTGGGGCTTGGGAAGCCTTAGAAATCGAGGCATTTGCGAAATTGATTGGGTGTAGTGAAGTCTTTGGATAGAAATTTATGTCAAAGGGCAAGGGTGGTATGGGACACACGAACATGGAGGCATAGGTGGAAGCTTAGAATTTTACTATGCTAGCATGAATTTCTTAAATGATTGAATGCATGATGTCTTACTGCTTGTATGAAACCAAATCCTATACCCAAAAAACAAAAGTGACCTAGAAGAATAAATTATTAGACCACTCAACATATCGAAAACCTAGATACATGAATCTACAGTCATGATAGAACGAATTAAACAAAAAACGATAAAGACAAATACTAAATCGACGTTGATATGTAGATAATGGTTAGACCTAGGAGATACACAACAAGAGGTGCTACATCTGACGACACCGACTCTCAGGAAGTGTAGAACGACATGGCTGGGGTTAGAATGGAACACATGATGAATGAAGTCACCAAAAGAGTGATGGAACAAATAGAGCGGGCACTAGCTCGAATGATACCATAGGTGGCACCACAACCACAGGTGCAAGAATAGATTCCAATGCAACATCAAGTGTCAGCACCTGAGATTCCAGATCGTCAGGAGGAACCGGAGGACTTGGAAGACAACGAGCATAGAAAGTTGCTACTAGAACTGAAGAAACTGGGACCATCACAATTCCATGGTACCACTGATATTTTACAACTAATCATTGGTACCAAGAATTAGAAGAACACTTGGACATGTTAAGAGTGACGGGTCCTAGTAAGGTAGAGTTGGCTTCCCACCAATTTAAGGGAGTAGCTAGAAGCTGGTGGAGGATGGTAAAAGCTGACCCGACCATTGATGTTAGTCGAATGACCTGGGAAGAGTTTGGAAAAATATTTTATGAGAAATTCTTTCTGAAAGTGACACTAACGAAGATGCAAGAAGATTTCGTTCAATTAAAACAAAGAGAGATGACAATGGCCGAATATGAGGCCAAATTTATTGAGCTGGCAAAGTTTTCACCTAAATTAACCAATGATGAGAAGAAGAAGGTCAACCGTTTCACCTAAGGTCTCAAGATTGAGATCCAAAAGTTGATAAAGACAGCCTGCCCGAAGATGTATAGAGAAGTAGTAGACAGGGCATTGACCTTAGAGCAAGAGTTGAATTTTGAGCAAAGGCTAAGAAATAGAAACAAGAGACCAGGAGGTGGCAGAGATCACCAAGGAGATCAGAAGAGAAGGAATACTAATCAGAACAATAGAAACAAAATGCCTCAAGGGCAAAACCAACCCAAACTGGCCACGAAAGAACAAATAGAGCTAGCCAGACGTCAAGGGCAGTGTTTCCACGGTAACTAGCGAGGGCACATAGAGAGGTTTTGTTGCAACAAAACCCAGACGCAACAGCAGCCACAACCTCCAAATTGTTAGGGGGAAGAACAGAACGTGCGTCTTCAACAACAACCGCTTCGATAAAATAACGCCCAGGGGCAAAATCAAAACAAGGTTCGAGCACAAAAACTGAATCAAGGCCGTAGACAAAACCAGGCTAGGGCATTTGTTATCGCTGATGCCCCCAAAGACCAAATCCCCACTATTGAAGGTACATTCTTGTTATTTAACACTGCTGTTTGATTTGGGTGCTACAAAGTCATTTGTTTTAGAAAAACTAGTTAATAGATTACAACTAGTAACAAAGACTTTGCCTACAACATTGAATGTATCAAGACATAGAGGAACAACTATTACATTAAAGAAAATGTGTACCTGTGACCTTAGGTTTTGAGATCAGCTGATTTCAGCTGACTTCCGTTTACTACCATTCCATAGGTATGACATGATATTGGGTATGGATTAGTTGGATCAGTACCAGGCACTAATCAATTGTCCTAAGAGAAGAGTAATGATAACGTTGCCCTCAGGAGAAACCTTCAAGATAAATGGTGATATTCATAGGTTGCCTAGGAGACCAATGATAGCCATGTTAAACTACTTAAAGCAAAATGATGACCTCGAAAACCTCTTAAAAGAAGACTCTGAAGGACCACAAGAAATCAGGAACCTAGAAGTAGTTCGGGACTATGAAGATGTGTTACCACCAACTAGAAGCATCGAGTTCAAGATCGAACTCCATCCTGGAACCAAACCCATAGCTATACTTCCATACCGTATGGCACCAGTAGAACTAATCGAGTTGAAAACACAACAAGACAAGCTCCGAGAGAAAGGATTCATCAGACCAAGTGAATCACCTTGGGGGGCTCCAGTGTTGTTCATGAAAAAAAAAGACAGATCTATGAGACTTTGTGTCGACTATCGAAAACTGAATCAAGTAACGATAAAGAACAAATACCCTTTACCAAGGATAGACGACCTATTTGATCAATTGAGAGGAGCCACTCATTTATCAAAAATTGACCTTAGGTCAGGCTATCATCATTTGAGGATCCGTGAAACAGACATTCATAAGACTGCCTTCAGAACTCGATATGGACACTTCGAGTTTATAGTATTGCCTTTTAGTCTAACCAATGCCCCGACAACATTCATGGACTTAATGAAGCAATTATTTAGGCAATACCTTGACCAGTTTGTCATGGTATTTGTTGAAAACATCCTAATATACTCCAAGACCAAAGAGGAACACTTAGAACACTTGAAGATCGTGTTAGAAACACTCAGAAAACACCGACTGTATGCCAAATACAGCAAGTGTGATTCTAGATGAAGACAGTCAAATTTCTTGGCCATGTAGTATCAGTAGAAGGCATCTCTATGGATCCTGAAAAGGTGGAAGCTGCCATGGATTGGAAATAAGATGGTCACAAAGATTCAAAGCTTCTTGGGCTAGCTAGATACTACAGAAGATTCATTCAAGACTTTTTCAAATTAGCAGAACCTATGACAAGGCTAACCAGAAAGAAAGTTCTGTTCGATTGGTATGAGAAGTGTGAACTATCATTCTAAGAACTGAAGAGGAGATTGACTACGACCCTTATCCTAGTCACTCCAACTCATGGCATCACATATGTTCTATACACAGATGCTTCACAGAACGAATTGGGTGCAGTCTTAATGCAAGAAGGAAAGGTTGTTGCCTATGCCTCGCAACAACTAAAGATCCATGAGCGAAACTACCCAACACATGACTTAGAATTAGCAACTATAGTGTTTGCCTTGAAGATATGGAGGCATTACCTGTATGGTGAGAGGTTTGACCTGTTTTCAGATCACAAAAGTTTGAAATACATCTATACCCAGAAAAAATTAAACCTCAAGTGGCGTAGAGGGATGGAATTCCTCAAGGACTACGATTTCCAACTTCATTATCATCTAGGAAAAGTCAATGTAGTAGCAGACGCCCTCAGCAGAAAATTCAGCAAATAGGAGGAGGAAAAGGGTCAAATGTACCAATTAATCGAAGACTTTAGGATGGGTGTGACATTGAATGAAGAGCGAGCCTATCTATACAATATAACCGTTCAACTAGATCTTCTGCATCAGATCAGGGAAGATTAAAGGCAAGATAAGTTGCTCAAATTGTTAATCGAAGAGATTCAACAAGGAAAGCATACCAACTTCAGAATGGATGCTGAGGGTGCCTTAAGATTCGGAGAAAGAATTTGTGTACCGCAATATGGACCGAGTAGGCAAACCATTCTAAACGAAGCCCATCAAACAAAGTACACGATGCGTCCAGGAGGAGATAAGATGTATCAAAATCTTCGAAAAGTCTATTGGTGGAGAGGTATAAAGAAAGACGTAGCTAAGTATGTCTCTAAGTGCCTAACCTGCCAAGAAGTAAAGGGAGAACATCGAAAGGCCTCTGGATTGTTACAACCACTTCCAATTCCAAAATGGAAGTGGGATAACATCGCCATGGACTTCGTCAGTGAATTACCCAGAAATAAAAAAGGGGAGGATACTGTTTGGGTGATTGTGGATTGTCTCACTAAAGTGGCACATTTCTTGCCCATTCGATCCACGGACCAAGTCAGTAAACTAGGTGAACTCTTTGTGAGAGAAATAGTATGCCTTCATGGAGCACCTAGGATGATAGTGTCTGACCGAGACTCTCGTTTCACCTCACAATTTTGGAAGAGTCTACAAAAGGAACTAGGCACTACACTCACAGTGAGTACGACTTTTCACCCTCAAACGAATGGACAATCTGAGAGAGTCATTCAGACGCTGGAAGACATGCTCAGGTCTTGCGTCCTTGACTTCAAAGGGAACTAGAGTAAGTACCTACACTTTGCGGAGTTTGCCTACAATAATAGTTATCAGGCAAGCATAAAGATGGCACCGTATGAAGCTCTCCATAGGAGGCCCTGCAGATCACCAACCCGTTGGGCTGAGTTAGAGGATCATGTACTTACTGGACCAGACCTAGTAGAAGAGATGACAAATAAAGTAAGACAAATCCAAAGAAGATTAACCACTACACAAAGTCGATAGAAAAGTTATGCTAACAAAAGAAGAAGACCACTAGAATTCCAACTAGGTGAAAAGGTGTTTCTAAGAATTAGTCCACAGAATGGAATCAAACGGTTTGGAATCAAAGGAAAACTAACACCTAGATTCATCGGAGTCTTCGAAATACTTAAGAAGATCGGCGAATGTGCCTACAAGTTAGACCTTCCAAATCCAATGTCCTCAATCCACAATGTATTTCACTTATCAATGTTACGGAAATACAAATCAGATCTTCCCACATTATTCAATGGGAAGAAGTAGACGTCCAAAATGATGCCACATATGAAGAAGTCGTGGTTAGGATCCTAGATTGCAAGGTACAAAGCCTGAGAACAAAAGATATTCCCTTAGTCAAAGTCCTCTGGAAACACCATGAAATAGAAGAGGCTACTTGAGAATTGGAAAGTGAAATAGAATAAGTACCCAAAACTGTTCGTTAGAAACAATTCATCAACATACACTCAAGTAACCTATCAATAGATTTCAAGGACGAAATCGCTTTTTAAGGGGGGTAGAATGTAATACCCAAAATTATTTTGTATGCAATTTAATTGATATAGACACATGTATATATTAGTGTGTGCCTATATATGTGACATTTTATTAATTGGTGCTTATATATATATATATAAAGATAGACTCATGAAATTAATTGATTAATTAAATGGTGTAGAAGTATATTAATTTATTTACACTAAGCATATGGTAGGATTAATTAAGTAATAGTAATATATGAAAAAAATTATATAGGATTAATTTAATTAGTATATAAAGGATTAATTCATAGTAATTGATTAAATTTATTGATTGATATATATTAATACTAAGCATATAATATAAATTGATATATAGTTGTAGATATATATAAATTGATAAATGATTTAATATATAGTTATAGTTAATTAACCAGTTATTGAATAGTTATATGCAATTAAATGATATAATATATAGTTATAGTTATATTGTTATAGTTTTATTAAATAATATTAATATATAGTTTGATATATAAATTGGTATAAATCAATAGTTTTACAATATAAAATATATCTATATATATATAAGTAAAAAAAAATTATTATTTTGTGCACATGGGCCTAAGGCCCATGCGCACAGGGTGCGCGAATTCTCTGTGCGCAAATTCGGCCCTCCCTCCTCCATATATAAAAAAAATGTTTTTTTTCTTTTTGGCCGTTGAACTCAAAAGCGAATGGCTTTTTAGCCATTGATTTTGACGGAAAAAATGCAAAAAACCCTACCTAATTATCTAGTCACCCAAAACAAGCTAAAAATAGAAATTCTCCTGATTTGGGAGGCAAAAAATGACGAAACTAACCCTATAAGACTCTTTATAAATCCCCATACTCTAACCATTTTATTCATCCCAAAGCAAGAGTTGAAATTCCTCTTGGTCTCTCTTTGCCTCCTTCTTGGTAATCTCAGTCCTTTTTCTTTTTCTTGAGCTTTTCTAAATAGTTTGCGAGGTAGTAGCAGTGAAGTACTACAAAATTTAGGAAGCAATGTCGAGGTGAATTTCTTTCCTTTTTTTTAATTTATTATTTTGATTTAAATAATGCTTGCTTTTTTGTTATTTTAATTTTATTCTTGTCCTTTCTTTTTATGCTTTTCAATTATTATACTGTTTATGACCAAGAGAGTATGCTCTGTAATTGCGTCTTGTACGATCTTCTGCATCAGAAATCGAAAGTCAATGCTCATGTTATACTGTTTGAGTGTTTAAGTACTATTGAAATGTTTATTTACTACGCTATTGCACACATAACTAAGATTAAACAAAGATCTTAACCATGTACCGGCACGTGGACGGATATTCTCCACATGTGTTACCAGCCTTTTTGACTGGCTGTCAAGTTTGGCACCAGAGTAGACAGAGTTTCATGTGTGATCCCACTCCATAGAAAATGGATTGAGTTTCAAAATTGATCTCTCTCCCTAGATCTGGAACACAGAGGTTAATTCATTTCGGTCTAATTTACGACTGAAATAATATTGTTTGAATTGAATTAATCCCTGAAAGTGTTTGATATGCTTGTATTATTTGGTTGAAATAATAAATTAAATAGATGGAATGATTCACTGGCTTTTAGCTCACCCCCCTATTTTTCATATTTTAGGAAATTAATCAGCTCACGAGGAAGTTTATTTATTTCAAGGTAGGGCACATAGGCCCAAATCAAATTGTTTATTCATTTTTGAATTTATTTTTTCTTCTTAAAAGTTCAATTAGAATAAATAAATGAAGGATTTTAATTAGGATGCCTTGAATTATTTTGCACATAGACTATTGTATACAGAAACCCTCATGGATTTGGGTTTTAGAAAAGAAGAAAGTAGCATAGGCCCGTCTCCCGAGTGGCCCAAGATTAATGATCAAGGAAAATTATACCGTCAGATGACGTGGATGATGGGGCTCGGGAGGTGGGGTGTTACAACGAGCTTCGGTGGGAGGTTCCCTTCTCTGCACTAAGCTATGTTCCTTTTCAGTTGTTCTTTCTCACTGGACGGAGGTGCAATTATCATGGCTAGCTCCAACAGCGGCGGAATCATGGTGGCGCAGCAACACAAATCTATTATGCATTTGGGGCCTGTCGCTGTGCAGATTGGACTGAGCATCTTGGCCGGTTCTGCGCCTATTTTGATGTTGAACTAGGAGCCACAAACTGTAGGGTAGCTTTGATTGTTTTGGTTGTTGCTTTGCCCGAAAAAGTTCATGGTTGCTCAGAGATGGGTGTCAGGTGTATTACTGTTGATCAACATTTAGAGTTTCATTTGCAACTTGCTTATGAGGGAAGGACTGATCACGACGTTCGATTTGACTGCATTGGAAGTAGACCAGGTGGATGCTTTTGTACTCAATACAGAGTTAATTTCAATGCAGATGCGAGCGAATTTCCCATGCATCATGCGCAAAGTATTGCTGTCTTTCTTGATGTATTTACCCAAAAGATTTCCAATCCTTGATAACACAACACTATCATAGTATTCCAAAGGGAGACTTTGGATTCAAACCCAAACTAGAGTAGATTTTATTTCTTTATCTAGTTGGAATAGAGGTTTCAATGGCTTGACCATCTGATAATGATTTGCCACTATCTATGGGCCACCAGTCAAAGCATTGTAGTAGTCGTCTTCCAGGAAGAATTTAGCTGCAAAATAACCATATCCCAGATCTATATGTCCATTGCTCCATCAAGTTTCTAGAAGAACTTAACTTTGTCAGTCATAACGTAGAGGTTCAAGGCTTTTTTGAGCAATTTGAAGATAATAGTATGTTTCCAGACTCCATGAGATGCTTCCTTGTTCCTTTACCCACTATGATTGCTTTGTTGTGCAGGTCATCTTTGTTAGTCCATTGTTCACTTTCTTCAACAGATTCATTTTCTGTGTCCAAAATTTGGGTATCCTCAACTTCAAGCTCGAAAGCTATGTGTAAAGATTCACTAGATAACAAGGAGTTCTTGTAAGACATAGTCTGAGAGTGCAACCCCATAGGAGTAGCATCATTGTTCACTGATTCTTTTCTTGGTAGAAACGAATTAGATTGTCCTCCTATTGGGAGGAGCGTTCTCTAATTCCTCCAGCACCTTCTTCCATTTTTCGCTGAGCTATCTGGTTAACTCGTCCCTTTACACCCACAACTTTCTATATTCCAAGATCTTAAAGAAAGTAATTTCGTAAAGCAAGAAAGCAAGATTGGAAAATGGACAGAAAATCCATGCATCTAAAGAAACTTTAAGATAATTTTTCTTTGTACAGAAATGAATAGTAAAGATCCTATTTACAAAAGATTTTTTTTTTGAATTGTCAAGTAATCTTTAACAATTAAGACTATTTTATTAATTACTAAAAAAAATTAATAACTTTAATTAATTTTTTTAATTTATTAAGAAAGATTAATGACTTTAATTGATTTCTTCATCATTAAGTATTTAATTACATCAATATTGCCTTATCATGTTACATCAACATTGCATCATTAAATTTAAAAAAAAGATATCCCTATTATATAATTATATTCATAACATATATCACTTTCTTATTTTATATCAATCCGTATCCAATTTAATTTTCAATGATTTTCATAACGTTATCTTATTTTTTATCTGCCTGGATTGGAGGTTTGGTGTTGGTAGTCTACATATTACTAATTTCACCGTAGCTTCCTGTCACTTTAAAAGAGACTAGGAGGGGTGCTTGCAAATTGTTTTGGTTAAGTCCCTGTCGCCTTGACTTCCAGCGGATTATTAGATGTACAACGATTTCTTTTTTGTTTGCGCATGAAAGATTATCATTGCACATCTTCTACTTGTTTTGCATGTCAAGTTTGAATTTTCAGATGCATGAACCTAACCTGTTAATGATTTTAACATTATTATTATTATTATTATTATTATTATTATTATTATTATTATTATTATTATTATTATTATTATTTTCTCAATTCGCTTGTATATTAGCTACCTAATTTATACATGTTATAGTATTATATTATTTTTAATACAAGTCATCAGTACGTAAAAAGATTTTAAATTTCACATTTAATTTTTTTTTTCTAAAAGCTAGTTTTATATTAGGTGTCAATTAAACTGTCTCGTGGCTCAAATTTTTTCATTTTGATTTTAGTATATATATATATATGTGTGTATTAGATATAAAATATCTCATGCTATACCTTCAGCTAATAATACTAAAAATAAAATGAGATAAAAGTTCATCGAATTTTTCCTTGATGTATTGCGAGAAAAAGTTGAATAATCATAAAATTGCTATCGGTTTATATGGTTTTGATAAACGAGAAGAAAGTCATAATATTTCCCATAAAGAATGGGAATAAAGTAGTTATATCTAGCCTTCGAAATATTATATTACTATTAATTATCAGTTCTTGATCTAAGATGGGAAAATAAATCTATTTTTAAATAATAAATAATTAAATTAACTATTTTCGATATTCATGAGCACATGCCTAAAGTTATTGCATGATATAAATAATAAAGTTATTCTAATAATAATAAAGTAGCTCATTGGACCATTATGTTGGTGGATTGACTTGCTTCAGGCATTTGAACACTAGTAAGAAATATTTTTAAACCAAGAGATGAAGTAGTTCTCCCTTGGTTGAGAAATTGAACATTAGTAGGTTGAGGTTTATGCTTTGAGTTCAAGAAATGTGCTTCATTTATCTGTCGTTGCTAAAAAGATTATTCAAAATGTATCCGTAATACCACATTATGAAATGATTAGCTTTTCTATTAGGATCGCCATGTCATATGAATTGCATAATTGACGTAGCAGTTGAGTTGAAATTTTTGCTGCAAATGTGGTATTGGTTGTGCATGTACACTGCCACATAGGACTTAGCATTTTACCTATTAGGGTATCCATAATGGTTTATACCATTCAGGGTTTAATATATTATTCACATTATCAACTCATTAAACTCTCACTCATTAGACTATCCCGTATAATAGTTCAAGTTTATTAGACTGTATAGACCCCACAATCACATCAACTGATTAAATATACTAGTTACAATATTTTATTTATAAAATATATTTTTTTCAAAATATCTATTATTCACATTTAAATTAAAAATATATATAATTATTTAAATTTATATAAAAAACTATATTTTTATAATTATTTTTTTAAAATATTAATGTTTAAATAGTTATTTTATAAATATTATTAAAATTTTAGAAAAACTTATTTATTTATTTTAAAATTATATATCTTATTTATTTAAAAATAACAATTTATGTATATTTATATATTATTTAAAATTAAAATTTATTTATTTTAAAAAATAATTTTAAAATAATTTTTATTTTATTTTAACTTACAATAAATTTTTTATTTTTATTTTATAAATTAAAAGTAAATATATTTTAACTTTATATATATACTGTACCGAGCGTTCGATGCTGTTAAATTGTGTCAGACGCCTAACAATGGTTGTCTAACACAAAAGATGCTCATTGAGCGCCACTGAGGTGCTCAATGAGTGCCCATTGTGGCCATCATTAGATCAAAGTACATTATAAGGCAACAATGAAATTTGTTTTTAAAAACTCGTGATATGCACTCATTTTCTAGAATCCTACCTTGTGTAAGACAAAAAGTAAAAGAAGGTTTTTTTGAAATATAAATCAATGAGAATACTTCTTTGTGGCTCACAAAACATTGAAGGAAATCTTTCAAATTCATATTATCGTACGAAGTATTTTCTAAATCTTTCAAATTATATACAATCGCCTTCAAGAATATTTCTCCTTTGGCATACGTCAATTAACGGATATAATTTTTGTCTAGGCTTGATTTTGCTCATCTTAGAACATGAAATTAAATGGAAAACCTTTCTCAAGTTGTATACCTCAAATATTTGTACAAGATAGATCATGAGGTACACGTTGGCAAGCTTTTAAATTTTGAATAATGTGCTTATTTTATGTGTAATGAGATTTTCCTTATTATAGTCATACAAGTCATCAATTTCAAAAAGAAGAGAGGTTTCTAGAAGATCATGACCTTGAACAATAGTCACGAAGATTTGTTTCATAATTTCTGCAATTAAATATTTCATAACCATTTCATACAGTAGGTACAGTACAATAGTCAACCCAGAAGATTTTACTCATATGAAAAGTTTTGTACTTGATTGCCTATATATTGATAGAGCTTCAGAGGTTCGAGTAGTACTTTGGGACGAAGAAACTTACTATCTATTGCCTAATGTTTACTTTTATTTCGAGCTTGAGTATTTATTGTATTAAAAGTATTTCTAAATGTTATAAAGAGTGAGATTGTGTTATTAGACTTGATCTATTTCATTCTGACTTAACATGGCATGATTTTGAGGCCACTAGTGGTTGATCAGATTATAGTATTTTGCTAGTAATCTCAAAGGCAAGGGTGATCATCTCGATTCCGCAAAGTTTTGAGTTGTAAAGTGTGATATTAGTGTCCTAGTCACCGCGTCACTCTAATTCCAATACTTGTACGAATTATTCATTGTGGAATCTTTCACTTGGCTAGGCCTTGCAGACATAAGCATTTTGTGAATTGTGTAAACAATTTTGTGTACTACTCTATTTATTTTGCTTTGAATTCTTTCATAATACTTAATTTTGATTATTAAACACTATCTAATCTACAATAAAGTGACTCAATAATCTACATGTGGTATCAAAGCGAGTCACTTTTTCTTCAGCTTTTCACTTGACATGCGAGATCCTAAAGATTTGTTCATTATGAGTCACGAAGCTTCAATGACGGTCAGAATGAGCCACTCCAAGGAAGGTAGATCTATAACATGACCAGCCTTGTTAGAAGAAAGCGGCTATACTTATCGAAAGACCAAGATGAGAATTTTTATCTGATCATTAGACAAATATGAATGGAGAGTATTCGTCGATGGCTGGACACATCCAACTGTAGCTGAGACTAACAACAACATAAGTTGAAGTCTAAAGTGCAACAGATTGAAGAGGAGAGAAGATTATGTTTGGCTAATTCTAAAGCTCTCAACACAATCTTCAACTCTATGAATGAAGAATAGATTGAGCTAATTTCAACATGTGAAATTGCCAAGGATGCTCGAGAACTCCTTCAAATGTTTCATGAAGGCACAAATTTTGTGAAAATCTCTAAACTTCAACTCTTAACAACTCAATTTGAGTTGCTAAGGATGGAGGATCATGAAATTATATTGAGTTTCAATGGAATGGTAAGCGATATTGAAAATTGTGCCTTTTAGTTGGCAAAAAGTGCTATAATGAAAAATTTGTGAGGAAGGTACTTAGGTCCTTGCCTCTTAAGTTTGTTACAGCGGTTGCTACCATAGAAGAGGCCAAAGATTTGACAAAAATATGCCTCAACGATCTCATAGTTTCCTTGCAAATGTATGAAATGGGTTTGATGACTCAAATATAAGAGAAGTATATGGTTTTTCAATCTAAATCTTAAACTGATCACAAGAAGATGAGATTGCCATAATAATTATAAACTTATCTAAGTTTTGAAAAAAAATATGACAAATAGTATAATGTGCCCAAAAATAGACCACACGAAGGAAAGAAAATGACCAAATCATAAATTTGAACAAAAACCAAGAGGCATCAAGTGTCATGAATGTAGAAGAATTAGACATATACAACAAAATGTGCTCATACGTTAAGAAGAAATACTTAAACATCACATGGTGTGAGGAATTTGATGACAACCAAGATGAAGAAGATGGAATTTCAAGCAACTTTGTGGCCTTCGATGCTCTAATGCGAACAATTTGCAAATGCTTAGAACACTGTGTGACTACTATTTAAATAATTTATTGGGATAGAGATAGATAGTGATGATGATGAGGTAAGTATGGATGACTTTAGGAAAAACTATCAATAAATCTATGAAAAATAGTTGCAACTTGGTCAACATAACAAAAAATGACAAAAAAAAAAAAAAAACTTGAAGATGGAGGATGTGATAAAAAAGCTTCAAGAAAAGGATAAAGAAAAGGGTAGACAATTGGAGGAAATAGGAAGAAAGTTGTTAGATGTAGAAAAACCTCTTCAAAAGTTGAATATGGGAACAACCAAATTGAATGAGATATTTAACATGACTTGATTGAAGATGTAGAAAAGCTCTCATGATTGAAGATGACTTGGGTATTCGTTACTCAAAATTCCAAGAACCAACCCTCTATACAATAAGGAGGCCAGATAGACATATCGCAATCTCATGTACACTTTTGGTTCCAAAATTATACAAAAATAGTTCCTAAGCATGATTGTGTGGCCTATGTTGCACAAACTATTTTAACAGTTACCACTGAACGAGGTTGTTATGTGAATAGTGGGTGCTTTTGTAATACCCTAGAATATTGCATAACAGTAGCAAGAACCAACCTCTGAGTGTCCTTTTGGAGAAACCAGAGGATTCAACGAATCAAAGAAGGTATGATGACCCTATCTAAATCTCAAATGCAATGCCTTCATCTTTCCTTGTTTCTGCACTTTCCCATTGATTATCGCAGTACTCTATCGTGGTAGTATAATGTAATTTCGGCATTACCCTTTGGTTGTCGTGACAATGCGTTAAATCATCTGTGATTCCCACTAGTTACCATGGTACTCTACGGTGGTAATGTATCTGTTTTACTTACTCCTACTGGTTACTGCGATAGCCTATTACGTTAATGACTCTGCACTTCCTACTTTTCATTTGTGCATTCTGATTGTTAAGATAATCCTTTCTCCTACCACAATACATAGAAATGAGACCACATTTAGACTCATCTAGAATGATATCCTTGCATAATTGAAGGCCATATTAGGTAGCAATCATTAGAGTATGGTTTAAGAGTACTAGAAACACGTGAATCGCAAATAATAATGTGCTGAATCTTGATCTTCAAGGTTAAAGTCTCTAAGAAGGCTTGGAACAACAACATTAGGTTTAGAAGGAACTAAACAATAAGGTGGAGATGATTTCTAAATTTTGAATTATTATCTTGATTCAAATAATGTATGCATGTATGCATGTAGTCTAGGATTAAGCTTTGAATCGAATGTACATGTTATGCCTTGACTATGCATGCGGAGAGCCATTTGACTATGGTATATTGATGCATGAAATTGATGATGTGCATGATATTATGATCTATGCTATATGAATGATCAAATAACATGGCTATGATAAAGATAGAATGATGATTACAATACTCACATGTTATTTTCTTATTTTATAATTGATTTAATATACTATGATATATTTTGACATTAAAGAAAGATTAATAATGATGATAATCACGTACCGGCATGGTGATGAATTTCATCGTGAGTGTTCCAACTTGGACCTGACTTGTTGGTTATTGATTTTCTTGATTTGGAACTGGGTGTTTGGATTGACCCCACTTCCTTGATTCGTTAAATATGTATTTGGATTGACCCCACTTCATAGATTAAGGGTTTGAGTATTTGGATTGACCTCACTCCCTAAATTTTTGAACATTGAGGTAGATTCTTTTCGGTTTTAGCCTCAACTGTCAAATAATATACTGTTTGAATCACCTAATCTTTGAAAGTGTTTGACATATATGTTTTATTTGATTGAAATAATGGTTTAAATACTTGGGATGATCCATTGGGCTCTTGAACTCACCCTCTTTTCTAACATTTCAGGAAACTAATGATCAGAGGTTACGTGGATAGTGAAAACTACTTTTAGAGTTTTCTTTATTGATTTCATAATTTTTTTTTATGTTGGACATGTTGGCTTTAGTTTTTTTGTTAGTATTAAAGTTATTTCATTGTAATAAACTTCAAGGTTTCTATACCTTGTGAATATTGAGATTAATTTTCAAATAAATGATATTAATTTATTTTATGAAAAAGTTTCAAAGTGTTTCATATAAAATCTACATGAGTTATTGTGATCAAGAAGTCTCATAAAGTTGGGATAGTTAAAAATAGATAGAAGGAAAAGAGATAAAAGTGGCACTTCGCTTCTCTAGTGGCTGTGATATTATGAATGGTGCCTTGCACATGATGTTAACGTGTTGGATTATTGGTTCAAGGGCATTGTGGTAATTAAACCCTCTAGAACAAAAAATCAGTTGGTGTGGGCCACAAGGAGGAGGAGGGGTGTTACAAAAGTGGTACTAGAGCTCAGTCGGTAGGCTACTGGGCGGGATGTGTACTCAAATACCAAAGGTAATATCATAGGCTCAATTGGTAGGTTACTGAGTGATATGTTTACTGTAAGTAGTGGCCTACCTCCTATTTTTGGATTTGAAATTATTCTTGAATGTTTTCAAAAAGAATATACGTATATAATATATTTTAAATGATTTGTTTGGATCTAAAGATTGCAAGTTGAGCTGATAGTGGGTAAGCCTTGTCTTAAGTAAAGCTAACCATTAAAAGGGAGATGAGTTATCTCATTTGAGAAGGTTGGTTGCTAAGTATACCTTGTCTCGCCTCTAGATTAGAGGTTGTCCCACCAGCTCATACAAGTGGTCGTAGTTGAAAAACATACTTAAATTAATTTCCAATCAATAAAAAAGTGGTCATAGTTGAAAAACACACTTAAATTAATTTCCTATCAATAAAAAGGAGGGAGTGTTACAATATTGGCCAACATATTTACTAGAATGCAAATGTGATGCCAAAGGTGGTATAAAAATTGGTGTAGGTTGTTGGTTCGATTAAGGAGCCTTTCAACCAAGTGATGAGACCTTAGGTCTAAGAAAAGAACTATAAGAGAGACTCGGGAGTTGCCAAGGGTGGCATAGTGGATCATTAATGAAAACTTTTAGGACATAGGTTAGAGATTAAAAATGTGTGAAAACAAAACACTCGTTTCATCAAGATAGGAGATCAGGAGGATCTTATATATTTGATTTCTATGTGGTATGAGACATGTAAGAATTTAGGGGTATAGAGAAATCTTGGACTCAAAGATTGATAGGCCATGTTTGGTGAATGATTGGTGACTTTAGAAGAGCTTGTTTCCCTATGCTTAGCTGGTATAGTATAATTAAGTATAGTGGGGCTTGAGAGGCCTTAGTCTTTGAGACATTTGCGAAATTGTTTGGATGTGGTGAGATCTTTGGGTAGACACATGTGTCATTGGGCAAGAGTGGTATAGGATACTTGAACTTGGAAGTATAGATGGAAGCTTAAAATTTTTTTACTGCTAGCGTGAAATTGTACGATTAAATGATTATTTGAATGCATGCTACATTTATTTCATAAGTATGTACATCACTTGGTTTGTGATCATGAAACTCAAACCCTGTACCCAACAACATTAGATGATCTTGAAAACCTCAAACAAAACTTAGAAGAATAAACTAATGGGTCACTACACAAATCAAGAACCTAAAAATATGACTTTAGCATCATGATAGCACGAACGAAAACACAAGAAAATTGATATAACAAATGACATAAGAAAGACCACTATTATCACAATTTTGGAAAAACATTTTGTATCTCGAGGATAAAGAATGATGGGTTTGTATACGCCCAGATTAATTTGGAATGATATTATGAATCTCCTTGGAATTTCTTCCTTATGGAATCTTATTGGATACTAAAATGGCCTTTGACTTGTAGATACTGGCAAGAACTTGAGAAAATGCGACAATGGTTGAAGACACTAATTGGTCAGGTCAAAGGGATTAAAGGGCACCTATGGCAGCAACAGCTCTTGTTGGAGCAATTTTATCGCCAGAGATGTTGGTAGAGATCACTTGACAGGTGGTCGAGCAGGTTATGAGGGCTCTACCTTAGGCATAGAATCCGCCTCCAATGCAGCCACAACCCTAGCTTCAGGTTCATTAGGGCCCATTGCGTAATGGTCCAGTAGCACCAGGCCAAATTGTTGCTGAGGATAAAGAAGATAGAAACTTATTGATTAAGTTTTAGAAGCTGCGACTGAGTGCCTTCGATGGCAAGGCGGATCATATGGCAGTTGACGTACGCTTTTCAAAAATGAAAAAACGTTTCAATGCTTTGGAGGCAACTGGCCTTAGATGAATAGCTTTGGTTATGCATCAGTTAATTGGACTTGCTCTTCACTGGTGGGAGATGATTATGAATGATCCTAAGATCGATGTTTCAACAATGACATGGGAGCAGTTCAAGTGATTCTTCTATGATAACTTCTTCTCCATGATTACTATGAGACAATTACAGTTACACTTCATACGATTGACGCAAAGGACTATAACTGCAATTGAATATGAAAAGAAGTTCAATAAACTATTGAGGTTTGCACTAGAATTAGTAAGGGATGAGCAGACCAAGGCTAATAAGTTTACAGAAGGTCTTTGGGTGGAAATTAAGAAGTTCATTGTTCCTTTACAGCTAACTACATTCAAGGAGACAATAGTTAGACTTAGAGCCCAATTGATCAAGAGGGACATTAACTTTGAATAGTCCCTGAAGAATCAGAATAAGAGACTGCAGAATGACCAACAGTCAGGGAATGGAAATAAGAAGCAAAATATTTCTCGGAATGATGGTAATAAGGTATTCTAGACTAGCAACAAGTACAACAATATCCCAGGTGCGACTTAACCATGCTAAAGAGGAGTAGAGGGAGAAAGCCAAACGACAAGGGTTGTGTTTCTGCTGCAACCAGCAAGGACATGTCGCAAAGTTTTGTCTTACTAAAGCTCAAGCTCCTCAATAACAACAAAAATAATACAATTAGAGAGGACAAAAAATGGTTGTCCTCAAGCTTGGCAACAACAATAGCCTTGACAGAATAATAACTAGGGGCAAAACCAGAATTAGAACCAAGGTTATGGACAAAACCAGGCCAGAGTTTTTGCTATTGCAGATGTTTAAGATGATCAAGTCCCTGAAGTAAAAGGTACATTTCTATTGTTTAATCTTGCTATGCAACTTTTGTTTGATTTGGGTGCTTAGTGGATAGGTTACAACTAGTAACAAACACGTTGTCTATAACATTGAATGTATCTACACCCATAAGGACTACTGTTACCTCGAAAAAAAAATGTAATTGTGACCTTAGATCTGGAGATAAGCTAATTTCAGTCAATCTTTGCGTACTCCCATTTTATGAATATGATGTAATGTTGGGGATGAACTAGATAACCAAGTATTGGGCACATATAAAATGTCCAAAGAGGAGGATAACTATAACATTATCTTTAAGAGAAACTTTTAGAATCAAGGGTGATTTGCAGAGAATACCTAGAAGCCTGATTATAGCAATGTTGAACTACATTACGCAGGGGAAAGATTTCAAGAAATTGTTAGAGGAGGACACTAAAGAATAGAAGGGAATCCGAAACTTAAAGGTAGTTGGAGATTATGAAGACATATTTCTAGATGTTTTACTAAGACCACCACCAAATATAGAAGTAGAATTCAAGATTGAAGTTCACCTTGGAATTGATCCCATAGCCCTTCCTCCCTATAGAATAATGCCAATAGAGTTGATTGAGTTAAAGACTTAGCTGGATGAACTCCGAGAAAAACGGGTTCATTAAACTAAGTAAATCACCATGGGAGCTGCAGTGTTGTTCGTGGAGAAAAAAGATGGATCAATGAGGTTGTGTGTTGACTATAGGAAGTTGAATCAGGCAATAGTAAAGAATAAGTATCCCTTGCCAAAGATAGATGACTTATTCGAGCAATTGAGGGGAACCTGTCATTTTTCCAATATTGATCTTAGGTTAGACTATCACTAGTTCAAAATTCGAGTGCTAAACATACACAAGACGACCTTTAGAAATCGATATGGGCACTTTGAGTTCATGATTTTGCCATTTGCTTTAACCAATCTACCAGCGACATTTATGGATCTGATGAACAGAGTATTCAAACAACACATTGAAAAGTTTGTAGTAGTATTTGTAGATGACATCGTGATTTACTCCAAGTAAAAAATTGAACATGTAGAACACTTGATGATTGTATTGGGAATACTTAAAAGAAATCAATTTTATGTCAAGTTTAGTAAGTGTGAGTTTTGGATGAAAATGTTCAAGTTCCTTTGCTATGTAGTTTTAGCAGAATGCATCTCTATAGATCCTAAAAAGGTGGAAGCTGTCATAGACTAGAAGCAACCTAAAATAGTTTCAAATATCAGAAGTTTCTTAGGCCTAGCTAGATACCATAGGCGATTTGTCCAAGATTTCTCAAAATTAGCTGAACCTTTGACTAAGTTAATTAGAAAAAGAGTCAAGTTCAATTGGGATGAGATACATTGGCAATCATTCCAAGAGTTGAAGAAGAGATTGACTTCACCCCCATATTAGTAACTCCTAGCCATGGTGTTAGATATGTTCTGTATACGGATGCTTCGCAAAATGGATTGGGTGTAGTACTAATGCAAGAAGGAAAGGTTGTTGAGTATGCTTCGTGATAGCTGAAGATTCATGAACAAAATTATCCAACATATGACCTAGAGTTAGCAGCCATCATACTTGCCCTGAAAATATGGAGACATTATCTTTATGGTGAAAGATGTGACCTATTCTCAAGTCACAAGAGTTTGAAGTACATCTACACCAGAAGGAGTTTAATATAAGGTAGCAGAGATAGATTGAAATCTTTAGGGACTATGATTTTCAATTACATTATCATCCATAAAGGTTATAGAGTGTTCCTGAGGGTTAGTTCTTAGAAGGGTTTTAGAAGATTAGGACACTAATCACCAAGATTTATTGGGCCATTTGAGATTAAACTCCTTCTGGTGTAGATGAGCTTGATCTACCTAACTAGATGTCCTTGATTCATATGTCTTCCAAATATCGATGTTGTAGAAGAATGAGCTTGAACCCTCTCATATCATCGATTGGGAAAAAATATAGGTATGAGACGATGCCACATACAAGGAGTTTGTGGTAAGCATATTGGATCATAAAGTACAAAGCCTAAGGGCAAAGGATAGCCCCTTTTCAAAGTCCTTTGGAGGCATCACGATGTTGAGAAAGAAACTTGGGAATTAGAAAGTGAAATACAAACCAAATACCCGAACCTATTCACTAGGAGCACCTGATTGACATTGTTGTCGATAGCTAATGATTCAACTGAGCTATTTCAAAATTCGAGGATG
Source organism: Tinospora cordifolia (assembly GCA_030144865.1). Lineage (NCBI taxonomy): Eukaryota > Viridiplantae > Streptophyta > Magnoliopsida > Ranunculales > Menispermaceae > Tinospora > Tinospora cordifolia. Next base: position 14,922 of record JAJIYU010001289.1, on the reverse strand, counting down.
AAATTTAAGTTTAAGAGAGTAGATTGTAATAGCCTAAAAAATAAACAAACAAATAAATAAATAAACGCAATTTGGTGGTACAAGGAGTTATGAAAAAAAAATCATATGCATGAAAATAACGTATATACAAATATATACAGTTTATATATGTGTGTGTATGTCTGTGCAATGGTTAAAAATAAATAAAAATAATATAATTAATTAATCAAAAATATTATCTAAAGTTCATCAACCAGTAAAGGATTTAATGAAATTAATTTTGGTATACAATAGGGTTTAGATGTATAAGGTTTGTAATATGGTGTTAGTTGTAATTACATACAAAAAGAGATTCCTAAATGTACCCAAATTAGAAAATAGGTGCCTTGGAATTCAAATACCATGCCCCATATGATTATAGGATGATTAGAAATGATTGAATCAAACTTTTTTAGAAGATAACCACAAAATCCCTACTTATCCTCACTCTCTTATCTAAACAAACCCTAATTGTAATCTAAATCCAAAGTGGTAACTTCTTTTTGTCTCTAACCCTTATAATCGACTTTCCTTCCCTCTTGGTAAATCTTGTTGACTTCCAAGTTAAGATATAGAAAATGCCACCAAAGTTGAAGGAAATACATTAGAACACCATGAATTCATGCCATAAGGTAATGTAAAACACCATATTCTCTCTTTTTTCTTTTCTCCGTTCTTTTTCATTCCTTAGATACTGATTTATTTCTCCACCTTTTTGTTCTAGACGTCTTCAACTTTAGCCATAGAGAAAGGTTACAAGAAAGTGGAGATTACAAACATTAAATTGCCAATAATCCATACTAGAGATTACAAACATTAAATTGCCAATAATCCATACTATTAAGATATTGATCTACACCATGTTCACTACTTCTTCTTCTCTTTTGTTTTCTTATTCTTTTCACCCTTTTAAATTGATCTTTCTTCTCATCAGAAATTTTCGAGATCTTTTTCTATTTCCACCATTAAAATAGATCCATAGCTTATCTCAAAAGGATCCAAGAAGCCCCCTTCACAACATACTCATCAACGAGGTGTTTCAGACAGTATAAGTAATGTATAATGTCTCTTATTTGTTCCCATACTTAGTTTTTGTGTTCCAACATGTAATCTAATGTACTAGTATGTTAAAAGTCTAGGGAAACACAAGAAATTGGATGAAACCATGCATACGTAAAGAGAAATGGTCAAATATGCATGTATGCTCATGAAATCAATGACTACGCATGATGCAGGTAGGGATTAGTGATCTATATAGTGAAGTAATGAAAATAATGTATTATTTGATGAAAAACCAGCAAGTTAGGTTGCTGGAAAATAATTATCTAAGTTGCTTATGATGTTTATAATAGGGTATTATGAAGGGACACATAAATAAGATATGATGCATTAAACAATTAAACTATATGCATATTTTGCATGGGTTGAGATAAGAAATAGAGTATAAATACTTATAATTAGGTACATAAGCATTTATAGGAGCATTGCATGTTTAGAGAATTTCAATATGAATTCTATGCATTTCTATCGGTGATTTAATGTTAAGGAAAGGTTCTTAGTTGTTTATGCAAGTTCAAGTTGAATGGAAACTAGTACATTGAAGAAGGAAGATGAAAAAAGGTTCAAAGCACAAGATTTCAACTTATTATAGTTGTAGAGCAACTTATTACCATGGTAATACAAGCATGAACACAAGTAAAAACAAGTAGAATGTTATTGTGAACAACTACCGAGGTATCTAGAACATGGGGTAGTGTAGAAGAACATTATCGCAATAATGAACCGCGGTAACTTGAGAAGAAAAATTGCTGTAGGTGATTACTGTGGTAACACGAGCTTTCACTAGATTTCGTGATATTTGTGAATTTTTGATTATTTGCACTTCCATAATTAATTACTGTGGTAGTGCGATTGTGTTGCGATTTTAGGTTTTTTTTTTATAACTCGTGTGTTAGGTGTTTTTAAGTGCCATATATAAATGGGAACATAGTATTAGGGTGAAAAGAGTTGGTTTTATTCGTATTGACAATCAGAATAAGAAAGAGAGCAAAAACAAAGGAAAAGATGAAGAATGAGATCAAGTTTTGAGTATGACCTATACTTTGTTTAATTCTTTGTGTTGTGAACTCTATATGATGTCAGGCTAAGTTCTTTTAATTTCTAGGATGTAAATTGGATTGTATGAACCTTTAATTTTGATTTTTGATTAATCCATTCTGAGGTTTGTTTTATATTTTATGGGTTTAATGCTTTTTATCTACTGGCCACACATGGAATGATCACAGACTATTAAACTAGCTCTAGAGAGAGGTTTAATAGTTGGGTAATCAAAATATAGACCTAAAACAATCAATTGGCCTGGAGGTTGTTGATTTTATAAGAGGTTGTACATAAATTAGGATTTTAATGTATTAGTTGTTAACTCTATGCCTCGGGAGAGGGTATTATGAAATGAAACTAATAGGTATTAAGATGCTTCGGGAGAGGGTTTTAATGGTAAGTGCTATAAGCTACAATTCCTAATTGAATTAATTGAAATAAGAAGTAAAGGGGATCATATGATGATTTACAATCTTAGAAAACTTGATTAATACATTTTTAAAACTAATATTTGTTGCTTTTGATTTAATTTAGTTACCAACATTCAAATATAATTTTAAGCCTTAATAAAATTGATATTGAAATTAGGTAGGGATTTGAAATTATTATCGCATATACTGTTTCCTGAGGATGATACTTCGGTTTCTTACCGTGTGTAACCATTGCGATCTTGCACACTTGTAGTAATAACCAACAAGTTTTTGGCATTGTTGCCGACAAACAGTGAATAATAATCTTAAAACCAATTGAAATTGTTTAAATATTAATTAAGATATTTTGTGTTTATTTTATTTATTTTAATTTTTTTTAGTTTAATTGGGTACACTTGATTTGTTTTCTTTGCTTGTGGCATTTTTGGTGTGGATGAGTAGAGATTCATTTGGATCAAACGACCCAGACTTGTCTAAAGCACTTCGGTAGATTCAATTGGAAGTTATAAGTCATTGTTTGATATGACAGAGAGTAACAAATCAGTTGTTGGGAATGATGATGAAGCACCAACCCAAGATTTCTTCAAGCCAATGCTTAATAATAATTACTCCGAAATTGCTAGTACACTATCAATGCCAACAACTTTGAGTTGAAGCCTTCCTTTATTATTATGGTACAACAGCAATAGCTTGGGGGTTTGACTACTGAAGATCCAATGACATAATTCTTTTATGGAGATTTGTAATATTGTCAAGATGAATGGTGTGACGGAGGATCAGATGAGATTGAAGCTTTTTCCTTTCTCTTTGATGGATAAAGCGAGGACATGGTTGTAGACTCTCTTCCTAGGTAGCATCACCACCTGGGAAGAAATGAGATAGGATTTCTTAAGTATTTCACTCCAATGAAGGTTCATCATCTGAGGGGTGAGATCCGCTCATTCAAACAATCAGATTTTGAGTTCCTTTACGAGGCCTGGGAAAGAGTCAAAGACTTATTAAGAAGATGCCCTCAACATGGTTATCTTACATAGCTCCAGATTCAGATGTTCTACAGTTGTTTAACACCACCTACTAGAGCCTTTGTGGATTCAACAACTAGAGGTTCCTTGGTGGAAAAGCCTACTACAGAGGCTACTTAGCTAATTGAAGATATGGCAACCAATGCTTATGGCCATGGTATAGAAAGAGGGTTAGACTACATGAAGTTGATGAGATCACAACGCTATAAGCTCAAATTGTTTTTATGACTCTCCGAATGAGTTCATGGGTTGAGAAGCTTGGTAGCATATAGTTTCACCAACCTTAGAATCAAACAGGGGTACATTGATCCTTAATATAATTATTTAGGGATTTGTCAGCATGAGAATTTCTCTTATGCAAACAAAAGAAATGTCCAACAAGCTCAAACAGGTTATGTTCCACGACAAAACTTATTGACAAGAAGCCATCTTTGGAGGATAAAATGGATGAGATGTGCTAGTTAAAGCTGATAAGCTTATCTTCCTAGCTGACTTTGTGTTGCTAGATATGAAAGAAGACGAGGAGATACCATTAATTCTTGGGCGATTATTCTTAGCCACTAGTTAGGCCCTCATAGATGTTTCAAAAGGAGAGCTCACCTTGCGAATCAATGAAGACCAAGTTTTCTTCAACATCTATCAATTTGTGAAACAACTTACTGAAGAGCATGAATGCAAGAAAATAACTATGGCACAAGCTAACATTCAAGGAATGGGAGAAAAACTCAATCCTCATGATGTTATAGCTATAGAAGTCAAATGGGATAAAAGGAAGTCATCACAAGCAGGCCAGACACATAGTCTTAACTTCGGAGAGCTAGCTAATCCCTTATGCCCACTCAAGATTCCTTTGAAGCAGTCCTATCATCCATTATGGAACTTTAAGCGAAAACCAAACCACAAGCAAGGAGGCTCAGATCAAAATTTGGACATAGAGACTGAGCCAATGGTTTATGAATAGCCCGTATCCACCTCGAGCTAACGATGTTAAATATAGTATTTCGTGGGAGACAACCTATTGGTTTTTATTTTTTGTTTATTTTCTTTTATTGTTGTTATAGTTAGTTTAATTTCCTAGGTTTGCATGCATTTCATTTTAGTAAAAAAAGGGGCACTTCTCTAACTATTACTCTTACCCCTTCTTATTATTCTAATTGCTTGCCTTACTAGGGGATTACTTACTAATCATACTTGCCATCTTTTTGTTCTATGCATGTTTCTGAGAGCAAGTATATTTAAGAAGCCTTTGCATCAGTGTGTCATCTCCTTGTGTTTATGTGTCATTGTGAAGTGTGCTCTTGAGAACAAGACACACTTTAAGTTTGGAGGTACGCATTGATGAAAAATCTTCTTCAATTTGAGGTTTTGTTCCCTTTATTTACATATTATGTGCTATATTATCTCTGAACTACATACTTATAGGCATGTCACATAATATTATTGAAATTCTGTCATATAGATATCGTGATCATTAATTTAGCATAGGATAATAGCATATAGAGCATATATGCGTCATTTAGGCTAGATCCATGCCGTATTTTTGAAAATTTCACTAAGTGACCTATGAGATTAAAAATCTCGCTAGTTTGATAAGACAAAAAATTAGGGTACTTTCAAACAGTCTGTGTGCTTGGTTTGTCCAAAATTTGACTTTGACAGATCTCTTTAGTCTTAAGTAAATTGAAAATTTGAAAAATGAGAAGAGTAAGGAGTGAAACCAAAACACAAGTGGAGAGAATTTTCTATAGACTCTTGAAATAATCAAATCTATCTTGAACACTGCTTAGGAATGACTTTAGGAGGGAAATGATGTAGGCCATCATTGTTTGAGTTTAAGCCTAATGGCTGATCCCAACACTTAATAATCTTTTGCAACTAATTTTGAGCCTTGAAGCTTGTTTTCTTGTCATGAAACTAAACCATATATAAACACTTCATCCTTTGATGTGTATCTTAATTGAACCTATTTGTGTGCACTTATGGTTGTAATAATGCTTACTCAGATGATGTGAAAGAAGGAAGGGATGCAATCATTGATATACATATATTCTTAGGTTTGTTTTATATAAAAAAAGAAAGTTATATATTTATATGTGGTACTTAAGTATTATCAATGAGAGTTGAGTTTCCTACTTCTATATGAGTGTATATATGGACATCAATTGAAATGCATGTGAAAGTATAAGTTTGGAGGAGTTATGAAAATAAGGTTGAAGGTCTGAACAGAAAAGAAAAACAAAGAATTAAATAGAAAGGATCAAGCATATAAAGAAAACTCAAACAAAATGGGTTGTTATTATTGTTATGAGTGTGCATTTGAGTCAGAATGAAAAATCCTGTTACACTTATATGTAGAGCCAGGCCATGTTTCAACCTAAAAGAAAGACCACTGATCCTAATTAAGGTTTGACTTGAGTACAGGATAGATAGAAGATAACATTGAAAGGGTTTGTGTAAGTAGGTATTAGGAGAAGATTTCTATGAGTGGGATGGTAGCTATAAATCACCTAATCAGTTTAGGAAGACTGAGATATCAATGGACGAGGGGGTGAAGTTGAGATGGAATGGAGGTTGGACTAAAAATCTAGACAACCAAAATGGCCTTAAGGGTGTGTCAATGAACCACAAGCTATAGGAATAGAAAATGGAGGTCACAATAATGAGTGAAATGAATTTAACTCTATATGGTATGGTGCTTAAGTTTTAGAGTTGAGTCATTGTTCGAGGACGAACAATAGTCTAAGTTTGGGGGTATTTGTTAGCTGCATTGCATACTGACTATATTATATATATATATATATTGCATGGGTTTAGATAGAAAATTGAGTATATTTACTTACAATCATTTGTAGGAGTATTGCATGCTAATTGCATATTTAGAAAATTTCACTATGATTTCTATGCATTTCTATCTGTGATTTAACTCCAGGGATAGGTTCTTAGTGGTTTATGCAGGTTTAGGTTGAATGGAAACCAATATACTGAAGAAGGAAGATAAGAAAGGGTTCAAAGTCTAGGATTTCAACTTATTACTGTGGTAGAACAACTTATTACTGTGGTAATACAAGCATGAACAAGAGTGAAAACAAGCAGAACATTACTGTGAGCAACTACCTAGGTATCTAGAACATGGGGCAGTGCAAAATAGCATTATTGGGGCAATGTACCACTATAACTAGAGAAGATAAATTACTGCAGGGTGATTAGCGTTGTACGTTACCATGGCAACACAAGCTTTCACTAGATTTCATGACTTTCGCAAATTTTTGATTATTTGCTCTTCCATGATTCATTACCGCAGTAGTGTAATTAAGTTATAATTTTAGGTTTTTTATAATTCATGTTTTGGGTGTTTTTAAGTGCAATATATAAATAGGAACACAATAGTAGGGTGAAAAGAGTTGGTTTTATTCGTATTGACAGCCAGAGTGAGAAAGAGAGAGAAACGAATGAGAAGATGAAGAACGAGATCAAGTTTTTAGTATGATCTATACTTTGTTTAATTTTTAATGCTATGAACTCTATATGATGTCAAGCTAAGTTCTTTTAATTTTTAGGACATAAATTGGATTGTAGGAACCTTTAATTTTGATTTTTGATTAATCCATTCTGAGGTTTGTTTTATATTTCATGGGTTTAATGCTTTTTATCTACTGACCACTGATAGAATGACCATAAATTGTTAAACTAACTCGAGAGAGAGGTTTAATAGTTTGATAATCAAAATATAAACCTAGAACAATCAATTGACCTGGAGGTTATTGATTTCATAGGAGGTTGCATAGGGGTTAGGATTTTAATGCATTAGTTTGTTAACTGTATGGTTCAGGAGGGGGTATTAGGGAATGAGACTAATAGGTATTAAGATGCATTGGGAGAGGGTTTTAATGATAAGCACTATAACTTACAAAATTAGCAATTGGATTAATTGAAATAAGAAGTAAAGGGCGGATCACATGATGATTTACAATCCTAGAAAACTTGATTAATACATTTTTTAAAACGAAAATTCGTTGCTTTTGATTTAATTTAGTTACCAACATTCAAATATGATTTTAAGCTTTAATAAAATTGATGTTGAAATTAGTTAGAGATTTGAGATTATTATCCCATATAGCGTTCCCAGAGGGAAACACTTTAGTTTCTTATCTTATATTACTATTGCAATCTTGTATACTTGCAGTGATCACCAACATTGAACATGATCACGAGTGGTGTGTTGTTTGATGCATGTATGGGTCAAAAACCAGAAAATTGGCTCACTAAAAAGTGATGATTAAATGTGCTTATAGGATGGTACCAGTCGAACTGATCCTGTAGCTATTCTGCCTTACAGGACGACACCAATTGAATTGAAGGAGTTGTAACCATTTGAGCTTCAGGAGAAGGGGTCCATTCGCCCAAGCAAATCACCTTGGGGAGCTCAATACTATTTGTAAAGAAGAAAGATGGATCTATGAGGTTTTGTGTTGACTACAGGAAATCGAACAATGCTAATGTGAAGAATAGGTACCCATCACCTAGAATTGATGACCTATTTGATCAATGAAGGGAGCCACATATTTCTCTAAGATTGATCTATGTTCAAAATATCACTAGCTGCATATCCGAGAGTTGGACATCTCAAAGACAAGATTTAGAACTAGACATGGTTACTTTAAGATCATTATAACATATTTTCCTCTGACAAATGCACTAGCAGCTTTCATGGATTTGATGAACAAGGTTTTTAGACTTTACTTGGATCAGTTCATAGTAGTCTTTGTGGACGACATTTGATTTATTCAAAATTAGACGAAGAACATGTAATACACTTGGAGATTGTTTTGGACACTCTTAAAAACCACTAGTTATATGCTAAATTTAGAAAATGTGAATTTTGGATGAAGATGGTAAAAGTTCTTGGGCACGTGGTATTTGCAAAGGGATATCTGTCGCTTCAGAGAAAGTGGAAGTGCTCATGAATTGAAAACAAGCTAAGGCAGTCATTGAGACTCGAAGTTTCTTAGGATTGGCTGACTATTATAGGCGATTCATCTAAGACTTCTCTAGGTTAGCAAATCCTATGACGTAGTTAACTCCAAAAGGGAGTTAAGTTTATTTGGGATGATAGATGTGAGTTCGCTTTCTAAGAGTTGAAGAATAGACTTCCTTCAACTCCGATACTTATTACTCCAACTCATGAAGTATACACTCTATACTGATGCATCCTGAAATGGTTTCAGAGTTGTACTGATACAAGATGGTAAGGTTGTCAATTATGCCTCATGACAACTAAAGATACATGCACAAAACTATCTAACTCATGACTTGGAGCTAGCAACTATTGTTTTTGCCTTGAAGATTTTGAGACACTATCTACATGGAGAGAGATTTGACTTGTATTTGGACCATAAAAGTTTGAAATACATGTACACCCAAAAGAAGTTGAACCTCAGACAAAGAAGATGGATGAAATTCTTAAAAGGTTATGACTTTTAGCTTCACTATCATCCAGGAAAAGCAAATATGGTAGCAGATGCCTTGAGTAGAAAATAAAGTAAAATCGAAGAAGAAAATAGTCAGATATATTAGCTGATAGAGAATTATAATCTAGGTGTTAGAACATATGAGGATCAAATAGTGTTATTTACCATGGTGTGCGAATTAGATCTACTCCAGCAGATCAAGGAAGAACAGAAACATGATAGATGGATCTTAGACCTTATTAAAGGTATTAAACAAAGTAGACACAATGGTTTTAAAATTGATATAGATGGCATACTAAGATTGGGTAACAGGGTTTGGGTGCTAGAGAGCGGCCAGTAGACAAATGATATCAAATGAGGCACACCAGACTAGATATACTATGCATCCTGAAGGTGCCAAGATGTATCAAAATCTTCGCAAGACGTATTGCTAGAAAGGGATAAACAAAGGCGTAGCTACATATGTTTCTAAGTGCTTAACTTATCAGTAGGTGAAAGCTAAACATAAGAGACCCACAACTTTGCTCCAACATCTTCTTGTACCAAAATGGAAATGAGATAATATCGCAATGGATTTTGTAGCAGGTTGCCTAAGAATCAGAAAGGGGAAGACATTGTATGGGTTATAGTTGATCGTCTCACAAAGGTAGCTCATTTTCTACCAATTAGGTCCACAGATTTGATGAACAAATTGGAGGAACTTATGTTCAAGAGATCGTGAGACTACATGGAGTACCCAAAACTATAGTATCTTATCGAGATGCAATGTTCACATCTCAGTTTTGGCAGATTCTACAGAAATAGTTTGGTATAAGATTGATGATGAACACATGATTTCAACCACAAATAGATGGACAATCAGAGAGAGTAATACAAATCTTGGAGGATATGTTCAAAGCATGTGCTCTTGGTTTCATGGACAACTGGAGCAAACTCTTACATTTAGCTAAATTTCCTACTACAATAGCTATCAAGCAAGTATCCAAATGAGACCCTATGAGGCTTTATACGGTAGACTTTGTAGGTCACCATCATGTTGGGCAAATTTGGAAGATCGAGTGCTTATTGGACAGAACTTAGTAGAGGAGATGAACGAGTAAGTAAAATTAATTCAGAGGAGATTATCGATGGTTTGGAGCAGACAGAAGAGTTACGCTGATAGACGGAGGAGGCTTCTAGAGCTCCAGGAAGGTGACAAAGTGTTGTTGAGGGTTAGTCCTTGAAGGCTATTAGAAGATTTGGACACAAGGGGAAACTATCACCAATATTTATTGGGTTATTTGAGATTTGAAGGTGGGTTGGAGAATGTGCATATGAGCTTGAACTACCTAACTAGATGTCTTCGATTCATAATGTCTTTCACATATTTATGTTGCAAAAGTACAAGCCTGACCCATCTCATGTCATCCACTGGGAGGAATACAAGATAACGCCACATACGAGGAGTCTGTGGTCAGCATACTGGATCACAAAGTACCAAGCCTAAGGACAAAAAACATTCTACTTGTTAAAGTCCTTTGGAGGCATCATGATGTCAAGAAAGCAACCTCAGAATTAGAAAGAGAAATGTGAACTGAATACCCCAACCTATTCACTGGGAGTATGTGATTGGCGGTGCTACGGATAGCTAACGATTTAAGTAAGCTATTTCAAATTTCAAGGATGAAGTTTAAATTTAAGGGGGGTAGATTGTAGTCAAAATCCAAAGTGGTGACTTCTTTTTTTTTCTACCCCTCGTAGTAGACTTTCCTTCCCTCTTGTTAACTCTAGTCGACTTCCAGGTTGAGATATAGAAAACACCACCAAAGCTGAAGGAAATACATTGGAACACCATCAATTCATCCCATAAAGTGATATATTACACCATATTCTCTCTTCTTTCTTTTCTCTATTCTTTTTCACTCCTTAGATGTTGATTTTATTTCTCCATCCTTTTGTTCTAGACGTGTTCAACTTCAGCCATAGAGAAAGGTTATGAAGTGGAGACTACATGCAATATCCCACATCGGTCTGACACTAGAGCAATGCCTGGCTTAAATGAGCAATAAACTTTACTAGTGCTGAGCGCTTTTGGGAGACTCAAGTTCTAGTCTCGCTAAGGATAAAACCCTACACCCAATCAATGGTGGCTAAGGTAGGGATAATATCGGTACGTAGTGGGCCCTGGTTATTACAAATGGTATCAGAATCACTCTAAGTGTGACGAAGGTATGAGTCTTGAGGATATGATTGCTCAAAGGGGGGTGGATTGTAATATCCTACATTGGTCTGATACTAGAGCGATGCCTAGGCTAAATGAGCAATTGCAAGCCTTACTAGTGTCGAACGCTTTTGGTAGACTCACGTTCGAGTCTCACTAAGGACAAACCCCTACACCCAGTCAGTGATGGCTAAGGTAAGGACAATATCAGTATATAGTGGGCCTGGGTTGTTATACTATATGCATTAAATCGCCAATAATCCATACTATAAGTTATCGATGTACACCATGTTGAGTACTTTTTCATCTATTTTGTTTTCTTCTTCTTTTCATCCTCTTAAATTGATCTTTCTTATTATCAGAAATTTTTGAGATCTTATTTAATTTTCACCATTAAAATAGGTCCATAGATTATCTCAATAGGATTCAAGAAGCCCCTTTTGCAACATACTCATTAACGAGGTGTTTTAGATGGTATCAATGAGGTTTAACATCTCTTACTCATTCTAATACTTAGTTTTTGTGTTCTAGCATGCAATCTAATGTATTAATATGTTAAAATTCTGGGGAAACACAAGAAATTGGGTGAATCCATGCATATGTAAAAAGAAACGGTCAAATATGCATGTATGCTCATGTTTTTAATGACTATGCATGGCGCATATAGCGATTAGTGATCTATATGATGAAGTAATGTGAACAATGTTTTATTTGATTATTTGATAAAAAACCAGCAAGTTAGGTTGCTTGAAAATAATTATCAAAGTTGCTTATGATGTTTATAATAGGGCATTATGAAGGGACATACAAATAAGTTATGCATGCACAAAACAATTAGACCATATGCATGTTTAGGGATGGTTGAGCATGATCACAAGTGGTGTGTTGTTTGATGTATGTATGAGTCAAAAACCAGCAAGGTAGCTCACTGAAAGTGAGGATTAAACGCACTTAAGTGATTAGAACTTAGGTGTGAGACTTTAATATACGTCAAATAATGAAAACATGCATGTAAGTTAAGAAACGACTATGATTTCATGCACTTGATGCATGCTGATCATGGCTAAACATTAATGGCCTTAAAAGTGTTTACAAGGTCTAAAAAATACTTTAGATGGCGAGTGTTCATAGTTGAAAAAAAGGGACTTAAAAGCCAACAATCAAATATGTGCAACAGTACGCATCAAATGTATTGAAAAAGTGAAGGCTGCACTGTTTGTCATGTTTGGTAAACAATTAGTAAATTTTAATTTAAAAATATTATCTGGTGTTAAAATACTAAAAATAGTTATATTAAACTTTCTAGATTGAGAATTTACAAAATTTACTAAAAATAGTTATATTACAGTACACGAAGAGAAAGGGTTTGAAGATTCGCTCTAACAAGGTGGAGATAATTACCCTACTCTTCAATATTATTTTGGTTTTAAATATAGAGCATGATTCTTCTTTTATTGAGTTTTTGGTCTAGAAACATGTTTGGATGTGATGTATTTTGATTATGATTGTTTGATTTCATGCATGGTTGATTTGATAATTAGTAGATTGTATAACTTGAATTAAGAGGATTAATTTCCCTATATTACATGTGATATGTTTATTTGCTAAATTGAATGTGTTGTGATCATATGCATGATTGATTGTTTTCAAAATATTTCATCTGCTCATGTCCTAGAATTTTGATGTTAATGAGCATGATAAGTATATCTAATTTGATTGTCTTACTGAACAAAGGCAATTAAGATTTTTAACCATGTACCGGGGTGATGATCGATCGTTTGGTGTCATCATGGGTGTCCCCAACCTAGATCATTTTCTAACACTACTATCATGGTCGGTGACAGTGGCGAGATGGAACTAAGAGTCATAGGTGACCTCACTTCCAAGTTAGGGGTCCTAAATAAGTGACTAGTCCTCTGGTGTGGCCTCTGGATGATATCCCAAACCAAGAGGGGGATATTGAGGATAATCCTTGTAGTCTTAATGTCAACCTATAACAATTGAACTGTTTGAATCACTTAATTCTTGAAAAGTGTGTGCATGTTCTGTGTTTTGACTTGAATAATTATTGAGATGTATTATGTATAATCCACTGGGCTCTTGAGCTCAACCCATTTCTTAATTTTTAGGTAACCAGTAGGAAAAAACGCGCGTTCAAGAGATACAATGGAGTAGTTTAGTAGTAGACCTCACGGAAGAGGTTATTTTTGCCATAAGTGTTTGTTTCCTATTTTAGTAGGGCATGGGTTTAAAGGGTCATTGACTATTTTATTCATTAAGTTATTATTTGGAACACAACTATGGGGCCAGATGTTAGTTTGATTATTATTGAGGTTAAATTGAACAAATATATCATCCAATGTTTTTAGTTTTTAATCTATTTGTTTATTCATTTATTCGCTCATAGGATTTTGTAGGATGTGACATGGTTAAACAAGAGATTATTGATTTATGAATTATTAATACCCCAATTCTCAATGATGACATGTGGATGCATATGTAACTCCTCCTTTTTCGTTTCATTCTAGTTATCGCGGCAACATGATGGACTATCGCAGTACTGCGTACTCTAGTTACTGTAGTAATGCCATTTTACTATCGTGGTACTAAGAAGAAAAGATGTATGTTAAACCTCCTAACTGCCCATCCAGACACACTAAATTTTGTATTGGGTAGTCGATCATTCATTTATAATCTAAGAACACAGGGAATGTTTCATTTACTAAGAAAAATGCTTTAATCTTTAATGGTTGAAAACTTGAGACGAGTTGGAGCAACAATACAATACTCAAGGGAATTAACTGATAAGGTGGAGATGATTACCTTGCTCTTTAGGATTATTTTGGTTTTAAATATAGAACACGATTGTTTGTTTATTTGATTGCTTATTTAGAAAAATGCTAGGGTGTGACAATGCCATGATTATGATTGATTGATTTCATGCATGGTTGATTTGATGAATAGTAGATTGTATGACTAGAATCATGAGGAACATTTGTCTTTAAATGCATGTGATATGTTTTATATGTTAAATAGCTTGTACTATGATCCATATGCACAATTACTTGTTTTCAAAATCTATTATATATATTCTTGAATTATGATATTTTTGTAATACCATGAAAACTCTGTATTTAATTAAATAAAAATCAAGATTAATTCAATGAAATTGGGTGCAAAATGAAATTGGGTTCATTTTGGGGCTAAATTTGGCAGGTTTTCAAAAGTTTCATTTGGTGACCCTTAGGGACCTAAAGCAACTTAAAATGAAGCAAGGTGACATGAATCAACTAATTAGACACGTATCTAAAAATTAGAACCAATGGTCAAGATTAGGGTTTTTATTTGCCAAATACCCTTCACAGGGTCTAAATTTGTAAAGAATTGGCATTTAGGGTACTTTGGAAAATCGAAATGACCCGAAACGAAATGGAATGACATGATGTAACATCCCAACCCCCGTATCTTTTCATCAGAGTACATTGCCACCATTCTCAGTGGACTTAACAAAATAGCAGGTCGGGTCGGTGCTACATTACAAGCGACATACACTTGTTCTTTTCTTTTCAATGTCTCATGCCTTTGTATAAAATTCAAGAATACATAATTTTCAATAAAATCAAGGCAAAATAAAGGAGATAAAGAAAATTCAACTTCTTTATTAATAAAAGAAAGTACCTAAC
>JAJIYU010001288.1:0-37366 GCA_030144865.1 Tinospora cordifolia | reverse complement strand
TTTTACTATATCTCTAATATATTTTATTTTTCATGTGCCAACCCACAATTTGCACCCAAAATTTTATTAAAATCTTTGAAATTAATTTACAAAATTCTGGGGTATTACAGTTTCCTCGTAGGATGCATCATCTTGAATATTCACTTCCTCCCAGTGAATGATGTGAGAGGGGTCAGGTTCGTATTTCCTCAACATGGATACATGGAATACATTATGTGCTGAAGTCATCCAGTTTGGTAGGTCCAACTCATAAGCGCATTCCCCAATTCTTCTAAGTATTTCAAAGGGTTTGACAAACCTTGGAGATAACTTCCCTTTGAATCTGAACCTTTTGATAACCTTCTGAGAACTAATCTTCAGAAATACTTTGTCCCCAACTTGGGACTCTAATGGTCTTCTCCTTTTATCAGTGTAGCTCTTTTGACGACTCTGTGCAGTAGTCGGTCTCCTTTGTATTATCTTGACTTGGTTTCTTATTTCTTCCACCATGTCTAGTCTAGTTAATACTTGATCTTCAAGTTCAGCACAACAGGTAGGTAATCTGTAGGGTCTTCCATAGAGAGCCTCGAATGGAGCCATTTTTATGGTTGCCTGATAACTGTTGTTAAAGGCAAACTCTGCCAAGTGTAAGTACTTGCTCCAATTCCCCTTGAAGTTTAAAACGCAAGACCTCAACATATCTTCCAAAATCAGGATAACTCTCTTACACTGACCATCCGTCTAAGGGTGAAATGTCGTACTCATGGTGAGTTTAGTACCCATTTCTTTCTGTAGACTCTGCCAAAACTGTGAAATAAAGCGAGTGTCTCTACCATACATGATAGTCTTGGGCACACCATGAAGCTTGACGATTTCTTTTACATTGATTTCTTCTAGCTTACTACTTGGTCTGTGGATTTGATTGGCAAGAAGTGAGCCACTTTGGTGAGATGATCCACTATCACCCAAACGATATCTTCTCCTTTGTGGTTTCTGGGTAAAACATTGACCAAATCCATGGCAATGTTATCCCACTTCCATTTAGGGATAGGGAGTAGTTGTAACATTCCAGAGGGTTTCCGGTGTTCTACTTTCACTTGTTGGCATGTTAAGCACTTAGAGACATGCTTAGCTACGTCCCTCTTTATTCCTCTCCACTAGTAGGTTTTCTTGAGGTTCTAGTACATCTTATCCTTGTCTGGGTGCATGGTATACTTAGTCTGATGAGCTTCATCAAGTATAATTTGCTTGTTCTGCCCCTGTTGAGGTACACATATCTTTTTCCCCGAGCTTTATTATGTTTCAGCATCCATCCTGAAATCAGTATGCTTTCCTTGCGTGACTCCTTCAATTAGTTGAGCAAGCCACTTGTCTTGCCTCTGTTCATCCTGATTTGATGTAATAGGTTTGGTTGGCAAGACATATTGTAAATATAGGTTTTTTTCTCATTAGGGTTTACACCCAACCTAAAATCTTCGATCATTTGGTACATCTGGCCTTTCTCCTCATTTTGTTTGTTGAACTTCCTACTCAAGGCATCGGCCACCACATTGGTCTTCCCTGGATGGTAATGCAATTGAAAATCATAATTCTTAAGAAACTCCATCCACCTTCGTTGCTTGAGATTTGGTTCTTTCTTGGTGCAAATGTATTTCAAACTCTTGTGATCAGAGAATAGATTGAATTTCTCACCGTAAAGATAATGTCTCCAAATTTTCAAGGCAAACACTATGGCTACTAGCTCTAGGTCGTGAGTAGGGTAATTTCTCTCATGGACCTTCAGTTTTATTGAGGAAAAAGTGATGGCTTGCTTTTCTTGCATTAACACTACACCCAATCTACTTAGTGAGGCATCAGTATATAGTGTGTAAGTAACACCAAGAGTTGGGGTGACTAGAACAGGAGCCGTAGTCAATTTTGTCTTCAATTCTTGGAATGACTATTCACATTTCTCATCCTATTGGAACTTAACGCCTTTTCTGGTCAACTTAGTCATAGGTTCTGCCAATTTGGAAAAGTCCTTAATGAACCTTCTGTAGTAGCTCGCCAGGCCTAAGAAACTTCTAATTTTTGTTACTGTCTTGGTTTGCTTCTAGTTCATGATGGCTTCTACCTTTTTCGAGTCTACAACAATACTTTTTGCTGATACAACGTGGCCTAGGAACTTCACAGTTTCCATCCAAAACTCACACTTACTGAATTTAGCATATAGCTAGTTTATTCTGAGGGTTTCTAGCACAATCGTCAAGTGTTCTAAGTGCTCAGCTTCTGACTTAGAGTAGATTAGGATATCATCCATAAATACTACTACAAAATGGTCAAGGTATTGTCTAAACACTCGGTTCATCAAATCCATGAAGGCCGCCAGGGCATTGGTCAAACCAAAGGGCATCATGGTGAACTCGAAGTGTCCATATCTTATTGTAATGGTCGTCTTGTGAATGTCACACTCTCGAATCCTCAGCTGATGGTATCCTATCCTAAGATCAATTTTAGAGAAACGAGTGCCTCCTCGTAATTGATCAAATACATTGTCAATCCTTGGTAAAGGATATTAATTCTTTATTGTAGCTTGATTCAACTTCCGGTAGTTAACACACAGTCGCAAGAAACCATCCTTCTTTATCACGAATAATATTGGGGCTCCTCAAGGTGATTCACTCAACTTGATGAAACCTTTCTCCCTGAGCTTGTCCAGTTGAGTTTTCAGCTCAATAAGTTCTAAGGACGTATGGTTATAGGGTTGGTTCCAAGGTGAAGTTCAATCTTGAACTCTAACTCTCTCACTGGTGGTAGTCCAGGTAAGTCATTTGGGAGCATGTCCTCGTACTCACTGACTATAGTTAGGTTATGAATATTCTTCAAGTCAGTGGTTTTTCTTTAGAGAGTTCCTCGAACTCATCTGTTTGCTTAAAACAATTCAGCAAGGCTAGGGTTGGACTCCTTGGTAGTCTCCGCATATCCCCATTGATTTTGAAGACCTCCCCAGAAGGTAATGTTATGGTTACCCGTCTTGTAGGACAATCTATCTAGGCCTGGTACTAGTCTAACCAATCCATCCCCAAGATTACATCATAGCCATAGACAGGTAGAGTATATAGGTCGGCTGTTAAAAGTTTATCCCCAAACCTAAGGTCGCAACTACGCATCTTTTTTAAAGTCATAATGGTCCCTATTGGTGTTGACACATTCAAAGTCACAGGCATTGTTTTTTTCACAAGTTGTAACCTATCAGCTAGTTTTTCAGAGATAAAAGATTTTGACGCACCTGAGTCAAACCACAATCTCACAACAACATTAAACAATAGGCATGTACCTTCTACTACAGTGGTCTGGTCTTCTTAGGTTTCAACCGTGAACATTCTGGCTTGGTTCTGACTACGCCCCTGGTTTTGCCCTTGATTAGCATTCTGATTCTATCTGGCTTGAGGTCACCCATTCTGACTTCTCCCCTAAGTATTCTGTTGTTGCTGCTGGGAAGCCTGAGCTGATGTAGTTGGGTAATTTTTTGCCAAATGACCCTTCTGCTTGCATACGAAACACAATCCCAACCTCTTAGTTTCTTCCCTTGACTCCTCTTTGTTCTACCACTAATTTTGTGGAGCCTTACCACTTTTACTTTTCTTCTGGGTCCCTTGTTGGTCCTTTCCATTTTCGTTTGCTTATTCTTTCCTCTCAACCTTTGTTCTAGGTTGAGCTCTTATTCCAAAATTAGGGCTCGTTCAACAACTTCCTTGTAGGTTTGAAGGCCCAATGTCATGATGACCTTTTGGATCTCGATCTTGAGACCCTGTCCAAATCTGTCGGCGTTCATTCTTTCTTCCCGAATCAGTTTTTGAGAAAATTTGGCCAGCTCAGTAAACTTCCTCTCGTATTTAGTTACTATAAGATGCCACTGGTTGAGTCTCATGAAGTCTTCTTGCAACTTTCTGAGAGTTGCCTCCGGAAAGAATTTGTCGTAAATTTTTTCTCTGAACTCTCCCTCGGTCATGGTCTCAACATCAGTGTTGGGATCCATTTGCATTATCCTCCAACATCCATGGGCTGGTCCTTTGAAATGGTGTGTGGCTAGTGCTACTCATCTTAAACCTGTCACCTTCAGCACATTTAGTAATTCCTCCATCTCTTGGTACTAGTGATCAGCGAAGATGCAGTCAGTAGTTCCATCGAATGAGGGAAGGTGAAGCTTTTGTAAATCCAACAGCATCTTCTTTTGTTTTTCATCTTCTAGGTCTTCTAGATTCCCTTGACGTTCCTGGGGTACCGGTGCTGGGACTTGGACTGTAATAGGTTCAGGTGCTTGAGGCCGAGGAGCCACCTAAGAAATTATCAGTGGAAGTGTCCTTCTCAGTTGATCTAGTACCCTATACGACATTTCATTCATCATGGCTTCCATCTATGCCTCCATTCGTGCCTCCATCCGTGCCTCCATCCCAGCAGGCAGTTCCTACTCTCATTGTTCAGTCTCCTCAGACGTGGTGGATCGAGTTACGTACCTCCTAACTCCCGCCATTTACTTGTAAATTGAGCAGAGTGTCAATATGTGTCAAATATTCATACTATAATGGCTCTAGATTCATGTTTCTAGGTTCCTGATTTGTTTAGTTGCCTAAAGTCTTTCTTTAGGTTCTTTTCATGCGTATTAGGTGCAAGATTTGGTTTTAAAGCAAATAAACATTACAACATGCATAGCATACAATCATACAATCAAGCTAGCACAACAAGGTTCCAAGCTTCCACCTAAGCTTTCAGGTTCAAGTATCTTATACCTCTCTACCCCTTCCACTTAGGCTTTCACTCAGAACAGAGCCACACCCAAACAATTTCACAAATTGCTTGATAACTTAGGTTCTTGAGCCCACCATACTCAACCATTCCATAACAGCGACCATAGAGAAACTCATTCTGGTAGAGTTATCGATCATTCACCACACATCATCCATTATTCTCCGAGTCCAGGCTTCCTCCATAACCTCGAATTCCTATGCATCCCATACTACATAGAAATCAAAAAATTATAAAAGTTTCCCGATCTTGTGTCTTGATCAAACAATTTTTTATTTTATCACAAGTTTCAGTATTTAGCCTATGTCCTAGAGTTTTATGCTTTTGATCCACTGTGCCACCCATGGCTTCTCCCATTTCTACCATAAGGTCTTTTCTCTGGACCTAGGGTTTGGTTCTGGTTGACTTACAACCTCTGTCTAGTCAAGATATCACCTTTGACATCTTTTTTGACTTCTGATCAACTCCTTGCCCTAATTTCTAACCTTCTTATTTTCTTTAATAAAAAGTAAGGGTGTTCTTCAACTCAGACCACTCATATAAGCTGGTGGGACAACCTCCAGATCGAGCGGTGAGACCGAAGTCTACTTAGCAACCGCGCTTTCTAGGGTGGGATAACCCACGTCCCTTTCAATGTTTAACTTTACTCAGGACAAGGCTTATTCACTTTCAGCTCAACTTGTTGTCTTTGTATCCAAACAAATTATTTCAATATATATATATATATATATTTTATTTTATTTTTTTTTTGAAAACATGTTCTAAAATGTTCTTCAGTTTCAAAAATAGAAGGTAGGGCATTCTAAATTCAATTCAATTCAAGGTGAAACCCTAAGTTTGAGTTTCTCATTCTAGTCCAGTGTTCCTAATAACTGAGCTCTGATACCACGCTTGGTATCAGAGGAAACTTTCTATTCTTGGCCCAGCAACTAATGCCTAGGCTTTGATACCATGCTTGGTATCAGAGGAAACTTTTTGTTTTTGGCCCAGCAACTAATGCCTAGGCTCTGATACCAAGTTTGTAACACTCTAACCCTCGTATCTTTAAGCATTGGACATAACCACCATTATCTTGACAGTGAACTTAACAAACTGGCAAGTTGGGCCGATGTTACTTTACAAGTGACACACAGTTGTTCTTCTCTTTTTCAATATTTTGTGCCGTTGTATACAGATTCAAGAATACAAAATTCTCACTTTAATAAAATAAGGGCAAATTAAAAGACATAAAGAAATTCAAACTATTTTATTCATAATAGAAAAAATTGAAAGTAATAAACTTTTCAAAAAAACTAATTATTATAGCAAAAAGCTTCAAAATACCTTTCAGTAGAAAAATATTAAACTTTGGGCAACATGCCCTTAAAAATTCTAAAAATAATAAGGTAAAAACTTTCTAAGAACTATCCATGTTCAATTACCTCCTAGGTTTTACGTTCCTAAAAAAATAAGAAAGGAAGGAGTGAGCACGTAGCCAAGTGGATCCTTTTCGAACAACCATCTTTCATATTCAAACTCACAACACAATCATAATTCAAACACTTGCAATTATTAGGCATTTCAAACAACAATTTATTCAAGTTGAGTCTCAGACAAAAAGGGCCTTTAATCCCTTGATGCTCTTAACTAAGTAAACAGGGCCCACTCGGCATCAACCCATTAGTGGCATGTGTCGGCATCAACCCCTTATACGTTGTGGCTCACAAGGTATTGTGGTACACGACCCTCAAGTACTTAGGTCTAAAAACCATATTACCTAACTCATATAAAAAGAACATCCATAGTGTCACCTTGACCACTATGATGGTACGTGGTTATCATCACCATCGTCTCATTTAACTTTCATATAATGATCTCATAAAATAAATCTCCGAATATGAAATTAAACTAAAATTCAGAATATACACAATCAATTCATGAAACACTCATAAAACATGCATCATACTTCAATTTAAAAGCCTAAGCATGAAACTAATATGGCATGGATGATATAATTGCTTAAACATGAATCAAAACTAAAAAGTTGAAATAAACTTTTAAAATTTTGAAACTGAAATTGAAAATCTTTGATTTCAGTGAAAAACACACAAACAATGAGTATGCCATAAATTTAAATAAGAACAAAAGCGTGTTATAGAAATCACTTCCACCTTGTGATGCTTTCTTCTCAAATTTCTACAGCAATTCTCCCCACGTACTTGTGCCAACGAAGATGACCCAAATTAATTCCCCAACCCAAGAGAAAAACTTCTTACACACAAGAGAGAGGAAAAAAAAGTGAGAAGAGGTGCCAAGAAGAGGGCTTAGAGAAAATAAGAGAAAATTTCAACTCTTATTTTTGGAATGAGAGAAGTGAGAGCCTGGGGGGGTTTATATAAATTTTTAAAGGAGGAAAAATAGAAACTTTTGAATTTTTCTTGGAGTAAAACACCTAAATTCTCTAGAATTTCGTATTTCCTAATTATAAGAGGAAAATAAGTTTCTTTGAATTTTTTTTTAGAATTTAAAAATTAATTTTTGGTATTTATCTTGATTTTTTTTTAATTTTTAGCGAATTTTCCATTGATTTTCTATTTTCTTTTGTAATTTATAATTTGGCTATTATTCAGATCATCGGATTGTCCTCGAGACATGCACATGGATCTGATCGGAGGGTTGAGATTGGCGTGCGTGGAGTCGTATTGTGCGTCTTCGCAATCGTGGTTTTGCAAATTTGATCATGGCCGTCTGATCATCCTCGTTTATCTCCGACCATCTGATCTTCGTTATCCTATGCGTTCGGGCGTTGGTGCAGATCGTCTTGCAGCCGTCAGATCACGAGATCAGATTTAGATCTATGGTTTGCAGCTGTTGGATGTGTTTTAAGTCATTTTTATATGATTTTTAGCTGAATTTCATGTTCTCTTTTTGGGTTTTTTCCAAATCTTAATCTAAATTGACTTTCTAATATTGTTTTCATAAAACATTGCACATATCCTTGTATTTTTAGCTATGATATCCGTTGTTATACATTATATTCATATATTTTCTCCCAAAAATCTGTTAAATTGATTTTATTCCTTATTTGGCTAAACTAGGACTTACCAAATTTTTCATCCGTCAATTCCATATAATTTTCTAAATAAAAATTCAAATATCATATGAATTTTCGAGATGTTACATAAAACTACACATTCATTTTGGGGTGATGGTAGTTCTTATGTGTGTGGATACATTCAAAGTCATAGGTAATGTTTTTGTTACTAGTTGCAACCTATCTGCCAGTTTTTCAGAAAAAAAAAATTTTGTAGCACCCAAATCAAACAACAGTTTCATAGCAACATTAAATAATAAGAATGTACCTTCCACAATAGGGACTTGTTCCTCTGAAAAGTCAACCACAGTGAACACTCTAGACTAGCTCTGCCCACAACCTTGGTTCTGGTTTTGTCCCTGGTTGTTGTTCTACTAGGGTTGTTGCCGTTGAGGATATCCATTCTATCCTCCTCCCTAATTGTTTTGCTGCTGTTGGGGAGCGTGGGCTTTGGTAGGACAAAACTTCACCATATTTCTTTGCTGGTTGTAGTGATAACATAACCCTTGCTGGTTAGCCAACTCCCTCTACTCCTGTTTAGTCTGATTGTATTGATTTTGTGTTTGGGGTGCCTTATTTCCTCCATTTTATTAATGGTTGTTTTGCTTCTTCTAAGCTCCTTGGTGTGCCCTTCATACGACATCTCTGTTCATCTTCAGGCCCACTAGCATTATCACTGTTTGAATTGGCCTTCATTTTCTCCTTCTTGATCAGCTCAGGTTAAAACTTGGCCAATTCAGTAAATTTGACCTAGTACTCTGCTACCGTCATGCCCCTTTAGGCTAACCTAATAAAATCTGATTGCATCTTCATTAGGATAGCCTCTAGGAAGAACTTCTCATAAAACACCTCCTTGAACTCCTCGCAGTTCATTTCTCTCATGTTAATGTTTGGATCTGCCTTTAACATCCTCCACCAACTCTTAGCTAGTTCCTTAAACTAATAGGTAGCTAGCACCACTCTATACGGACCTATTGCCCCTAATATGTTTAGGTATTTATCCAACTCCTTGTACCAGTGGTCTGCTGTCATGCAATCAGAAGTGCCATCAAATTGAGATGGGCAGAGTTTCTACAACTCCATGAACATATCTCTCTGTCCTTTGTCTTCCTTGTCTTCTTGCACTCTCCGATGAGCTAAGATGTCCAATACTAGCACTGGCTACTGCACTGGAATCTATTTTTGTACGTGCAGCTATGGCACCGCCTATGGTATCATCTAAGGTAATGCCCTCATAATCTACTCCATGACCCTCTTGGTGACCTCTGTCATCATATTCTCAATTTGGATCTTAGCATTAGCAGTTTGTGCCCCCTGTCCTTGCGATTCAGTCTCTTAGACATGGTAACTCTAGTAGCATATTTCTTGGATTCGACCATTATCTACAAATCGAGAAATTGTTTCCTTAGGTTTTCGTTTTGTCTGTGCTATCATAAGTCTATATTTATGTCTCTAGGTTCTCAATTTGTTCAGTTGCCTTTCAGTTTATTCTTTTAAGTTTTGTTTAGAGGTTTGTTTGCTTAGGTTTTCGTTTTGTTTATGCTATCATAACTCTAGATTTATATCTCTAGGTTCTTGATTTGTTCAGTTGCCTATCAGTTTATTCTTCGAAGTTTTGTTTTGAGGTTTTTAAGGCCCTCTAATGTTGTTGGGTATAGGATTTTTGGTCTCAAAAACAAAATGTACACATTCAATCAATCATTCAATTATTTAGTTATGCAAGTTCACGTTAGCATAGCGAAATTCTAGGCTTCCATCTATGCCTTCAAGTTCAAGTGTCCCATGCCACCATTGCCCATTGACATAGACTTTAACTTAGAGATTTCACTACACTCAACTAATTTTGCAAATGTTTCAACAAATATAGCCTATCATTCTCTAAGTCTAGAATTCCTCCATAGCCCTGAATTCTTATGCATCCCATACCATAGAGATACCAAAAATATATGATCCTCTTAATCTTATGTCCTGATCAATCAAATGTTATGTTTTCATATGTCCTAAATGTTTTATTCATGATCTACTATGCCTGTCTTGGCAAAATACATGTCCCTACCTATGGTCTTTTTCCTAGGCCTAAGGTCTCAATTCCTGATTGAAAGGTTCAACCCTCATCTAGTTCCTGTACAACTCATGGTACTACCTTTCATACTCTAGTGAATTCCTTGCATTGATATACCACCTCCTAGTTTTTTCATAGAAAAATAGGTGTGTTTTTCAACTTCAAACACTTGTATGAGCTAGTGGGACAACTTCCAGGTCGGGTGGTGAGACTGAAGTTTGCTTAAATAACTGTAATTTCTTGGACGAGATAACTTATCTCCCTTTCAAAGTTTAGCTTTACTTGGGACAAGGCTTACCCATTATCAACTCAACTTGTAATCTTTGTATCCAAATAAAACATTTGAAAGACATATATTTCCCTTTTGAAAAACAAGTTTCCGAATTAGATTTTAATTTCAAAATAAGAGGTAGGGCATTCTAGATTTAACTCAAGCTAAAAGTCTTACCTGATTGAGTTGACTCTTTCTAATATCTTGCCCTATATATCTAATAACTCAGCTCTGATACTACCTTTGTAACACCCGCCTCCCCCTCGTGGTTGGAGTTCTGACCTGTTCCAATCTGGAGGGTGCAATTACAACACTACCCTCAAGTATTTTAAAGATAGATGGGTCACCTGAGAGGGAGGCATTGTCACAGTAATTCTTTTCTATTTTGGTCCCAAATCCATGAGACTTTTTGTGAACATTAACTTATGTACAAGTAGATTTCATGAAAAATAATAACCATATCATGAAATAAATAAAATTCACTTTTATTAAATAATTCAAATAATTTAATGGTACATAAAGTTTGTGTTCATTACAGTGGAAATAACTTCAAAGTTTAAATAAAATAACTTGGGTCAACATGCCCCACAATTTAATGAATTTCTACAGAACTGAACTAATTGTTGTTTATGTAACCTTGATTTCTTAATTCCCTGAAATATAAGAAAGAAGGGTGAGCTTACACACCCAGTTGATCATTCTAAAAATTTAACTCATTATTTCAAAACAAATATAACATGCATAACAAATACTTCAAAAGATTAAATGATTCAAATAATTGTTTGCTTTTAGTTGACATTAAGATCGAAAACAATATGCCTCACTGTTCTATGTTTAGGGAATAAGCTCAAATTCGGACCTTTAACTTATCTTTGGTAAAAAGGGGTTAAATTTGAACCCTCAATTGACATCCCAAAAATTTTAGTTCGAACACTCACGTGAAAATTTGGTCCCATGCCAGTATGTGGTTATAATCTTTATTTAATATTTTATGAAATAAATAGAAGCATGATATATTCAAAATAAACCATAAATAACATATATTCATGGTAGGCATGTCATAGCATGGATTATATCAACACAAATCATGCATCATTATTCATATGACCCTAAGCATGCATCTCTAATCAATGACGTGTGTAATTGTAACATGCGTAATCATGGCATAATTCTAAGCGAAACAAGCATCCATGCACATCATATATTAATCAAAATAACAAGTTAAAAGTTTCGAAATCACTTCCACCACAAATAACTTTTCTCCTATTGACTCTCCTTCAAATATCCCCAAATGCTAGCACAGAAATTTGTGCAACACTTCGTTACTACTACTAATTGATGTTTAGAATAGCTAAAGAGAAAGAGGGATGCCAAGAGGGAGGCAAAAAGAGCAAAAAAAAACTTTTTGAGTTCTTGCCTAGGTGAAGAGTATGGTGCTCATGCTTGGATTTACATATAGTTCTAATGGGCATTAATTGACAAGTTTGGGGCATCTTCATTGAAAAACCTATCTAAAATTTTTTCTCTTTCCATTTTATTTGTTTCTTATGCTTAAGAATTAGTAAGCAAAGGTTTTAGAAGTTGCTAATACATAATTTTGGGTTGATTTCATTTTAGAAAACTTTCTAATTTTCTATGTTACTTGTTTCCCTAGCACATATATTAGTAAGTAATTATTTTAGAAATTGCTAATACATTCTTTTGAGTTGATTTCATTTTACAAATCTTTCTAATTCTCTATTTTATTTGTTTTCTAAGCTCATATATTAGTAAGCAATTATTTTAGAAGTAATTAATACATTCTTTTATGATGATTTCATTTTGGAAACATTTCTAATTCTCTATTTTTCTTGTGTCAAGAGAATGAGTGTTTTGGAAAGTGTAGATTTTTAGCAACTTCCTTGGTTATTTTTGTTTTCTATTTAGATTGAAATTTCAAATTTCAAACTCTAATGTGGGGCACCACTTTTGAGTATATTTCATATCCCAATGTTGTTTATTAATCAGCTCCTAAGCCCATAATATGTGCATATGTCAGTCTCCAATTATTTTAGCTATCGAGCCCACAACTCATACCATAAGCTCTTATTTTTGCCCTTGATTCAGGTCATTTTATTTTTAAAACTTTTTCTAATCATTTGGGTCTTCATTTAAGTGGTTATTTATAAACTAATTATTCAAAATTTTTTGTGTTTTTATTCTCTAATAATGTAACACACCAACCCCCACATTCCTTGAGTTTTGGACAACCACCATTATTTGACAGTGGACTTAACCAATTGGTGGGTTGGGTCATGTTACTTTATAAGTGACACACACTTGACTTTCTATTTTTCAATACCACATGCCTTAGAATAAGTTCAATGGTACAAATTCACATTTAATAAAATCAAGGCAATTATAGGTAAAGAAAAATTCAACTTCTTTATTAATAAAAGAAAGTATATAACTTTGTAATGTAAACTAGTACATCGTTGATCAATAATCTCAAAATAGAAATACTAACTTTCAGCAGAGGTCTTAATCAAAATTGGGCAACACGCCCTTACATAAAAAGGAAAATAGAAACTTGCTAAATAAAATATTCAATTTTCATGTTTTCATAATTTACTTTCCTGAAAAATAAAAGAGGAAGGAGTGAGCACATAGCTCAGTGGATCTTTATCAGACAACCATTTTTCAAACTCAAAACAATAGCACATCCATAATTCAAACACTTGCATACATTAGGCGTTTAAACAACCAATTGTTTAAAGTTGTAATTTAGACCAAAAGGGTTTTTGAAGCCCTTGATGTTCTTAACAAAGTATCTCCTTAGAGTGGCTCTTCTTAGCCAATTTCATTGGACTTTTGGACTTCAAGGGACATTACCCACCAACCATGTACTTTGGTCTTAAAACCATATGAACTAATTATATGAAAAGAATATCCATAACACCCCACATGTGTGTTATGATGGTACGTGGTTATTATCACCATCATCTTTGTTAAGTCACATATTCTAGAATCATAAAATAAATTTCAGAACATGAGACTAAAACAAATAAATTCAGCATATAATCAAACTGAAAATTCAATCATGGAACACTCACAATCATGCATCACATATTGAAATAAAACCTAATCATGATACTAGGCATGACATGATCAATATGCATGCATAAATTCAAATATGAATCAAATTTAAAACTGAAAATTATTTTAGAATGCTAGAACTGAAAATCTTTTAATTTTAAAACTATACACACAATGAACATGCTAGAACTTTGAATAAGAAAAAGGGGTGTAAGAGAAATCACTTCCACCTTGTGTTGCTTTCTCCCCAAAGTTGAAACAATGGCTCTCAAAAAGCTCAAACACCAAGAGAATCACCCAAAAGCAATTCCCAACCCAATGACCTTCTCACACACAAGAGGGAAAAGGCTTCAAAATAACAATTCAACTCTTGTTTCTTGGGATGAGTTGAAGTGTAAGCATGGGGGGTTTATATAGGCTTCAAAATTGTATAGAATGGCAAGTTTGTGGTGCTCTCATTGTAAGAAACTTGCCAATCCTTCAAAATTTCGTGGCCCCCAAGCACAAGAGATTAGCAAGTGATTTTTTGGAAATTTTTAGGATTTTAGAAACCAATTTTTGGATTCTTGAAGTATTTTTTATGGATTTTCGGTTATTTAATTCAGAGCATCGGATCTAAACCGTCGGATCGTCCTCGAGATTCTGTTCGCGATCAAGATCGGGCGGGTGGAACATCGGCCGTTAGATCTCCTCAATTGCAGCACTGGATTCGCGATTGAGATCAAGCGAGTGAGATTTGGAACGTCCGATCAACCTCGATCGCAGTACTCGGTTCGCAATTGATGGAACGCGCTTTTCTGGGCCGTCAGATGATCATCAGATACTGTGTGTGGATCTTGATCACGATCAACGAATCTCTTCTGGGCCGTCAGATGTTCCTCGAGACATGCGCGTCGCGATCAGAGAAAACGAATTTGATATGGACCGTCTGATCGACCTCGAGCGTACCATGTTCGCGATCACGATCTTGCGCTTGTGATCTGGACTGTTGGATTGAAACGATCGATCGTGAGCCATTCTATCTTGGTGATTCAGTGCATCCGGGCGT
This sequence comes from Tinospora cordifolia, assembly GCA_030144865.1. NCBI lineage: Eukaryota > Viridiplantae > Streptophyta > Magnoliopsida > Ranunculales > Menispermaceae > Tinospora > Tinospora cordifolia. The sequence continues at coordinate 23,073 of JAJIYU010001288.1, read as the reverse complement.
TCGATAAGCTCTTGATCGTGGCCGTTGGATCCTGGATCGGATGGATTATATGTTTTTGGCCGCTGGATCGTGTTTCTAATACCAAAATCACTATTCTAAGTTGTTATTATCTGCAATTTTGCAAATTAGACACTTCCTAATTGATAAAAACTTGAATTTCTTGTATATTCCTTTCTATTTTGATGATTTGCTAATATCTTTCCCTTTCTAATTATTTAATATTGTATTTATTTGATATTTTTCTATTTTCTTAATATTTTTAATGCCAATAATTAAATAATCTATATTTTCCATTTCTATGTATTTTTATTTATTTTATATTTCATTTTTAGATAATAATTTATGTAATTATACACTAATAATGCTTTATTTATTTTTAATAAGTACATGTACAATACATTTTAATTTAATTATATAAATTTTTCTATGTATATATTCCCATAATATGTAGTATTAATATTTATTATGCTAACACACACCTTATTCATTCACATATTAGCCAATATGTGTATATACTTTATTTCTATTTATTTCTTAAGCAATTCCTTAAATTTCATAAGTAATTCTACTAAACCTTAATTTTCATTTAATTATCAAACTAATGACTTATTTGCTTAAGTTTTACTATATCTCTAATATATTTTATTGTTCATGTGCCAACCCACAATTTGCACCAAAAAATTTCTTAAAATCTTTAGAATTAATTCACTTAACTTATTTTATTTATTTTAAATTATTTGACAAAATTCTGAGGTATTACAAATAATTTGTACTATGACTCAAATATCCATATGGGCATATTCTTTAATTTAAATAAATTTCATTATTTTAATCTCTATCATGTTCTGTAATGTTTTCAAGACACTTTATTTTGTTCTATTTTATATAAATTATTCTTACATTGCTTTTTATAATGGTACAAGTGTCTGGTCTTAAATGAAATTACTATTTTGTCCTCCAATGGCAAAATTATTGTTTCACCCACAGTTTGTCCAAATAACTTTTCACACTTAAAATCATTCACTATTTCATAAAATGTTGTTCTATAGTTCATTTTTATGTGAATTGACTATTTTACCCTTAGGTGGCTAAGTTACCATATTACCTCTTGGTAGTAAAATTGTCATTTTACCACTAGGTGTTTAATGTGGTTAGCACTTCCATAGACTCATTTATGATCTTGTATATTCTTATTTGAGGATTTTTTAGGGTATTACATTCTTGTACTCATCAGTCCACACAAAGGGATTATCCTTCTTGGCTGGCTTCATCATTGGAACTGCAATCCTTGAAGAGTTTTGGACAAAACCTTGATAATAGACTCAAAACCCAAGAAGCTACGAATCTAAGTCACTGTGGTAGGTCTCAACCAATTGATAATCACCTCGACTTTGGTGGGGTCAACGAAAATACTCTCAGTTCTAATGATGAGATCTAAAAGTTGGACTTCTAACAACCAAAACTACACTTATTGAACATAGCGTATAATTTGTGTTACCTCAAAGTCTAGTGTGTGATCCTCAAGTGCTTGACATGCTCCTCACGAGACCTTGAATAAATCAAGATATCATCAATGAAGATAATCACGAAGGCATCAAGGTATGATTGAAATATTCTCTGCGTAAGGTCCATAATCGTAGCAGGGGCATTTGTCGCGCTAAACGACATGACTAAGAACTTGTAATGCCCATATTGAGTGTAAATTGTAGTCTTCGATACATCTTCCTTTCTGACTCTCAGCTAATGGTGTCCAGATCTCAAATCAATCTCTAAAAACATCTTGGGAATCCTAAATTGATCAAATAAGCCATCAATACATGGAAGAGGGTACGTATTCTTGATCATCAACTTGTTGAACTGATGGTAGACGATGGGTAAGCGGAGGCTCCAATCCTTCTTGTTGACAAACAATACTAGAGCACCCCAAGGTGACACACTAGAGGTAATGAAACCCTTATTCAACAACTCTTCTAGTTGGACCTTTAACTCCTACAATTCCTTAGGCACCATGTAGTAAGGAAGAATCTGCTGCTGGATCACCTCTTTTTCAAGGAGAACTAATGCTTGTTGGTTATTTTGGTTTGAAATTGCTTCACACAAAAAAAGAAGCAAGCTACGCCTAAGCTAAGCTTGGAGATGGAAGTCTTCTTTCATTTCTCGATGGTGAAGTAAGACCAAGCTCATGGGCTTATTATCCGACACTGGCCACTTCTTTGGAATAACCTCAACAATGAAGTTAATCTCTCGCTTAAGGGGCAAGTCAGGTAGATCCTTAGGGAACACATCAGGAAAATCTCTTGTAGCAAGAATTTCATCATATTCGACCATGGATGTCCCTTATCTATGGTAGTTAAATCGACTAGAATATTAATATCATGTTACATCAGCAATTTGTCATGGGTACTCTATCTATCTGAAGTCGTACCTTGAAAGACAACAACAGGTTGTCCTATAATCTGAAACACAAACCTCTTGGCAAAGAAATCAACATATGTATGATACTATAATACCCCAAAAATTCATACAAATTTGATAATTTAAAATAAATTTAATGAAAATATTTTGAGTACAATAAACCTTGGGAAATCTGTGACATTATGGTGCCTAAGTCGTATAATCGATGAACAAAGGACCAACAATTAGGAACAAAACATAGAATGTAGAAACAAAACAACACAACAACCACTGACAACCGCAGTAGTGAAGCAATGTCCAAAGACTACCATGATAGCCTACTGCAATAGTGCGAACAAAACTCCTTGACTGATGCGGTTTTGGTTACCACGGTAGAGAACTAGGTTACCACTGTAATTTATGGAATATATATGCTGAATGTTTGCGCAAAAACCCTAATTAAAGTTGTTTCATATTGCACTCGCACACCCTCTCTCGGAACTAATACGAGCCACCTTTAGTCAACTTTTTCCTCTTCTCACAAGCCAAGGAAAAGAGAAGAACCACACAAACAATAATGATTTGGGGTGTGACGTATTTTTGAACTATAATATAGAGGTAATGTGTTTGGTTCCCACAAAATACATGTTTGTTATCACCATTTCGCACTATTTGTAATTATACTCACCCAATCCATATACATATATCAGAATCCTAAGGCGTCCAAGATATTATTTGAGGAGAACAAGGGGAGCGACAAATAGGAATGAGGTATAAAACTCTTCTATCCATTGAGATACATGTTTTTTGGCCTTAAGTTTGATGAGTTAGAATGCTATTCATACAGGGGAATGAGAAACACACGAATAAAATACAATTTTTGGAAATCACATAACTATAGAGGTAGCCTATCCCAATAGTGCACTATTCACATGTAACCAGACTTTAATTACTATAATAACACGAAGTTTTATCTCGGTAACAACATGAAAACCTGCTCAGAACACATACTACCGTGGTAGTGATTTTAACCCTCTCTAGTTACCGGGGTAGCCTACCGTGATAACATGAGTGAAGTTTCTTTTTTTGTTTTTCACACATAAAACTTGGTTGCTGTAGTGTTTCCCCATAATATTATGGTACACAGGAGAAAAATAGACCAACATATGCCTATTACGACTGCTTTACACAACATGTACCATATACATTGGATAATCATTGGATAATGATTTCAAAACACTAGATATACTTCAATATCTAAGCAAAATGACATAAAACCCTTAGAGGTTGAGGACTCAAAGAAACTTGGATATCGATGGAAGGATTACAAAGAGTTGAACAAAGAAACAAGTGGAAATGAATACCCAAAAATTTTTATTATTATTTTGGTTTGAGTATGAATCATAATTGAATTTTCACTTTTATTGATTGTTTAGAAGCATGCTAAGGATGTCTGTGATACATATAAATGATTGATTGTCTTTTATGATGTTGATAGCATGTTGTACTATCCATGAATGCTAATAATGTTTGGAACATATGCTATGTATACCATGTGAGTAATAACATGACTTGTGTGATTCTAAGCATGATGTATTGTTGATTAAAATCTATCATTTATTTATATATGGATATTGATAATGTTAACGTGCTTGTGATTACTAAATAAAGATGATTAAGACAGTTAACTACGTACCAGCATGGTGATGTAGATATTGTGGCAGTTGTCTGGCATCATCATGGGTATTCTCAACCCAAGGCAGGTCTTGATACTACTTTGGCAATAGTGAGATGGGACTAATAGTCGAGTTGAGACTTCACTCCCTGGACTGATAATTGAGTTGAGACTTCACTCCTTGGACTAATAGTTGAGTTGAGACTTCACTCCTGAGATAGGATTTTGAATAGGTAACTAGCCTTTACGAGTTACTTCCAATACTCTAAACCTAATGGGGAATATAGAAGAAGTCCTTTCAGTGTTAACACCAACCTAAACAATTGAACTGTATGAAACACCTAATGTGTAACACCCCAACCCCCGCATCTTTAAGCATCGGGGACAACCACCATTCTCTTGACGGTGGATTAAACCAAATGGCGGGTCAGGCCGGTGTTACTTTACAAGTGACACACACTTGACTTTCTATTTTAATTATTTCATGCCTTGATTGTATTTAAACAGAACATAACTTAAATTTAAGAATTTAATAAGGCAATAGTAAAAGAAATAACTGAAATTCATAAACTCAATTAATTAAATAAAATTGAGTACATAATTTGAAAAAAAAAATTATTATAGCGGAAGTCTTAAAACTTGGGCAACATGCCCTTATATAAAAATTAGAAACCTTTTTAAGAAAAAACCTAACTAATATTCATGGTCTTCATGTAAATCAAATACTTGAAAAATAGAAGGAAGGGGTGAGCACATAGCCCAGTGGATCTTTCTAAACATCTAAATCATTATTTCAATTCAAACAAACCAAGCATATCAGAAACTTTTGTACATTAGGCAATTCAAACAATTTCTTGTTTATGGTTGACTTTCGGACCGAAAGATGTTAATCTCTGTGTTCCACATCGTTGGGAGAGAGAATCACTCTTGGAAACTTAAACCCCATATCTATCAAGTGGGATCACTCTTGAAAACCCAGTTCAAAATTGTCAATGGTAAACTGACATGTCGGGTCGGGGGGGTGGAACACACACAATGACGTCTGTCCCCGCGCCTATCATCGCACCGGTACGTGGATTGAGTCATTATTTAATCTTTTCTTAGTGATAAAACACACAATATTCGATTAAACCATCGACATAACATGTACATAACATGAAACATTAAATATTTATTCATGGCACAATTCATATATAACATGCATCAATATTCTTAATTTCTAAACATGCATAACATGTATATTCATGTCACATCAAATAAATAAAGCATGCATATTAAAACATATATTCAACCAATCATCTTCAAAACATCATCACACATGCAAGACTTATTCAAATTAAAATAAAGAAGTAGAGGTTAGAAGTCACTTCCACCTTAAATATGTCTCTTTTGTACGCCTCTGAAATCCAGCAGAGTTTCATTGCTTCAAGGCTTTCAAACACTCAAGAACTCTCAAGAACACTCAAGAACACTCAAGAATAGTTCAAGATCACTCAAGAACTAAGGGGATTGCCAATAAGAAGGCTAGAGAGATTCAAGAGGGACTAGTATGCTCTTGATTTGGGATGAACATAATGTGAGAATTAGGGGTCCTTTATATAGAGTTCAAAATAGTGTAAAACAGTAAGCTTTTGGTGTTTTCTTTGTAGGAAACTTGCCAATAATTCAAATTTTCGTGCCCACCAAGCATAGGAAAATAGCAAGTGAGTTTGAAATTTGGAAACATGATTTTTTGGATTTTTTTTGGATTTTTTTGTATTTTATGGATTTTAATCTCGGAGCATTTAATCTAGACGCTTGGATCATCCATGGGATACGCACATCGCAATCAAACAAATTCGGATTCCATCTAGACTATCAGATTGTCCTCGACCATCGCATCAGATCACGATTAGGATTTTTGGGTTAGTTGTGGGCCGTCGGATCGAGCGAACTTGATCTTGGATCGTTGATCATCCTCAAGTGAGGCATTGCTTCACGATCGATCAAAGACGTATTGAATCTTGGCCGTCCGATTTTCCTCGAGCGCAGCACCATTCGCTATTGATTCCTGCAGCTTTGATCTCCATCGTTGGATGGATCTCTAGCACAGCATCCGATCCTGGTCATCGATCCAAGTCGCACGATGAACCTCGGTTGCAGTGTCATTCATGATCAGATGAGACGCATTTGAACTGTTAGATCATCTTGATGGTTTCTGGGCCGTTTGATCTCCTTTATTCGATGCTCCTGGGCGCTGTTTTGGACTTCAATCTCATTCGTTGGATTTTATAGATTCGTTTTGGACCGTTAGATGCAGTTTCTAATTACCAAATTGCTTTCTAATAATGTTATTATCCGAATTTTGCCAATTAGACACTTCCTAAATGATAAAAACTTGATTTTCTTGTTATTCCCTTCTATTTTATGGTCTTACTAATATTTTTTCCTTTCTAATTATTTAATATTGAATTTATTAGATATTTTTTTATTTCTTTAATATTTTTAATGCCAATAATTAAATAATCTACATTTTTCATTTCCATGTATTTTTATTTATTTCATATTTCATTTTTCAGATTATAAATTAATATTCACCTAATGTTTTATTTAATTTTAATAAATACCCGTATACTACATTTTTATTTAATTATATAAATTTTTCTATGTACATATTCCTATAATATGTAGTATTAACATTTCTTATGCTAACACACACCTTATTCATACACATATTAACCTATATGTGTATATATACTTTATTTCTATTTATTTCTTAAGCAACTCCTTAAATTTTATAATTAATTCTACTAAATTGAAATTTTCATTTAATTATCAAATTAAGGTCTTATTTGCCTAATTTATATTTCATCTCCAATATGTTATTTTTCTTATATCTCCAATATATTTTATTTTTCATGTGCCAACTCACAAGTGCAACAACAAGTACCCCCATACGATGTTCTAGTTCGTCAGAGGGTGCAGGAGAATGTGGAGCCTAAGGTGCAGAGGGAAATGTTGATGGAGTTATAAAAGCTCCGCCCATCTTAGGTTGATGGCACATTTGATATCATAGTAGCTAATCACTAGTACCAAGAGCTCGACGAGAATCTAGATGTGTCTGGTTGACTCAAAGAGACATGATTATAGTAGAATATGAGACCAAGTTTACTGAATTGGCTAAGTTTTTTCCTAAACTGATCAGAGAAGAAAAGATGAAGGCTAGTCAATTTGCAAAGGGTCTCAAGATTGAGATCCAAAAGGGTAAACTACCGATGGGGACGTACAGGGATGTAGAAAAGGCAGCAGAAGTTAAGGAACAAAAATAAGATGCTAGGCAACAATAGAGACTACCAAAGCAATCAGAAAAAAACAAACAAAGGACCAGCCCCAAAGGCATCAGAACAATGCCAGGTAGACAAATAGATAGTTCAAAGAGACAGAGCATGTTTTAACTGAGACCAGAAGGGACATCTTGCGAAGGATTTCCAAAATCTAGGGCCACAGAGGCAAAATCGGGGACAAGGCAATGGTCAAGGTGGAAATCAAGGTGGTTAAGTCCAAAAACAATCCTCGTAGGGGCAACCTCATCCATAGCAGCAACAACAGGGTGGGCAAAATCAAGCCCGAATGTATGCTATAGAGGCTAGACAGGCCGACCCAATACCTTCTGCGAAGGTACTTTTTTCATTATCTAATGTTATAGTGAAAATATTGTTTGATTCGGGTGCCACTAAGTCATTTTTGTGAGAAGACTTAGCCAAGAGGTTACAACTAGCAACTTCACACCTCTAGAACCATTGTATGTATCCATAGGAACTATAGTAGTTGTTGAAAAAAATCTCCTCATGTGAGTTGAGGTTTGGAGACAAATTAATAACTGTCGACCTTAGGCTATTATTACCTTTCGAATGGTATGATGTGATATTGTGTATGGGTTGGTTGACATAGCCCTAGCTCAGATCGATTCCCCAAGACAAAGTGTCACATTGACTCTATCATCTGGTGAATTAATGAAGATCAATGGGGAGATATAGAAATTACCATGGAGTCCTATGATAACCATTTTGCACTATCTAAAATAGAGTGGGGATTTTAAACAATTGCTAGAAAACGATACTAGGGAACCTAAAAAGATTCATGAGATACCTATAGTACGGGAATACGTAATGTGTTTCCAAACAACTTACCTGGACAACCACCACATGGACAAGTGGAATTCAAAATTGAATAGCATCTAGGTACGAATCTTATAGTCATTCCTCCCTTTAGGATGGCGCCAGTGGAATTGATTGAACTCAAGACACAATTGGATAAATGTGACACCACGCCTCTCGATGACCACCTCTGAACATAAAATGCCAATATTACACTCGTTCATCATTAAGTTAGCTCCGTTAATTTCATCATCAATTGTAACACCCCTCTTCCCCCGAATTCAATTCTTTCCTTTTTTGTTTGCTTGAGAGGGACATTATGGACTACACCACTCAGTCGGGAGGCAAGTTGATGTCACATTGTTTCTATTTTGCACACTTTCTATTTTTATCCCAATTCTGTGGGATTTTTGAGTATCATATACTCATAAAACTTTCTAAATAAGACAACAAGAGATTTAATATCATTAGATGAAAGTAATAGGTACAAAACCTTACTAATGACATAATTTCATCAATTGGAAATAAAAGGTACAAAACCTTCAATTTATGCCATAATTTGAAAAAGATAATGTTTAGAAACCATTGAGTAACGTAATTTCATAACATTAATTATTTTTGAAATACTACATTGGTACATGGTTATAATCTCAATTAATCTTTTATTAAGTATAACAAAATTAAATTAATAGACTAACACAATTGAATTCAGCGTGTGAGCATAACAAGCATCATAATAGAACATAGCATATATGCAAACCTTATCATGCGAAGTCTAAGCATGACATGCATAATCAATGATGATAAAACATGTATATTCGAGCATGAACATCTTATTGAAATCAAAATAATAATTCAAAGTCAAAAATCACTTCCACCTCAGTATTTTCACTCTTTTGAAGCCTCAATTGGATCTCTTTCAAAACTCCCCAACTGTTACCACTAAATTTCAGTAGCACTCTGTTACTTCACTCCCAATCGCTATTTAGAATAGCCTAAGAAGAGAAAAAGAAAGCTAGGAGAGAGGCAGAGGGAGAGAGAGCAAGAACGAATTGTCAGTTCTTGTTGGAGTGAAGAGAATGTGAGCTCAAGGGGTCCTTATATAGAGTTTCAAGAGTTGAAGATTGGCAGGTTTGTGTGCTTGACTAAGAGGAAACTTTCCAATCCTATTGAATTGCACATGGATTGCTACTTAGCACACAGATAAGGGTTTATGATTATGTATACTTTCTAATTCCCTCTGCACAACTAGGGTTTTAGAAATTTTTGCCACTGGACCGCACAAGGAGGACTAAGGTCCTCAAGAAACCCCAATCGCAGGACCACAATCCTACAACGCAAGATTGGGGTCTTGCGTCTTTGTTGTCACAAAACCAAGATTTCCCCTGATTCTTTTGTTTCTTTTTAATCTTTTTGTTTCTATATTTTTGTATTCCTCTTCTATACAAATAAAATCTTGAAACCAATATCCATATAACTTTCTATGCTTCTAATCTTGCTAAAATGAAGGGGACTTACTAATTTTCATGCAACCAGAATACATATTAAATAAATTGGCTGATAAAGTTTCTTAAGTCTATTTGTTTTATTTTTATTTCTCATTTTGGCTATATAATTTCATAAAATTCTCAATGATTAATATTTTATTTAACCAAATTTCGTATAAACTTTCAGGTTATTACAACCTAACCTCCTTAAAAGAAATTTCATCCTTAAAATTTACACTATTTTACTTGAGCATCATTTTGTCAAGAACTTCTAGCAAAAATGTCCGCGTACTTAACCATGATCTCACTTTCTAGCTCTCAAGTGCCTCTTCTACTCCATGATGTTTCCAAAGACAAGGGGATGTTCTTCATTCTTAGGCTTTGCACATTGCGATCATGGCTCTTGATGGTCGCGTCTTCATAAGTAGCATTATCGTGGATGTTTACCTCTTCCCAATGGATTATGTGTGAGGGATTGAGTTCATACTTTCTCAACATTGATACATGGAAGACATTATGTATTGAGGACATGCAGTTTGGAAGATCTAGCTCGTAAGCACAATCTCCAATTTTCCTAAGTATGTCAAACGGACTGACAAATCCAGGCAATTCCTTCCCTTTTATATCCGAACCTCTTAATTCCTTTTTAAGGACTTATCCTCAAGAATCTCGCCTATTTGGAACTCTAAGGGTTTCCTTCTTTTTTTTTTACATAACTCTTTTGTCTACTCTACGCTGTAGCCAACCTCTTCTATATTTGTTTGACTTCTTTATTCATTTCTTTTACCAAGTCTAGTATACTAAATGCATGATCTTCAAGCTCAACCCAATAGGTAGGTGATTTGTAAAGCCTCCCATAGAGTGCTTCATACGGAGCCATCTTTATATTTGCCTGATAATTGTTGTTATAGGCAAACTCCGCCAAGTGTACGTACTTAGGCCATTTTCCTTTGAAATCAAGGACATAAGACCTCAACATGTCTTCTAGTGTTTGAACAACTCTCTCGGACTGACCATCAGTTTGAAGGTGGAAAGCAGTGTTAATGGTGAGTCTGGTGCCTAACTCTTTTTGTAGACTCTGCTAGAATTGTGATGTTATCGAGAGTCTCTATCGGATACTATCGTCTTAGGCACACCATGGAGTCTTACTATCTCCTTCACATAGAGTTCTCCCAACTTACTAACTTGGTTTGTGGATCTAATTGGCAGGAAATGAGCCACTTGGTGAGGCGATCCATAATCACCATATAATATCTTCTCCTTCTTGGTTCCGGGGTAATCTGCTAACAAAGTACATGGCAACTTTATCCTACTTCCATTCAGGGATAGGGACTGGTTCTAACATTCCAAGGGGCTTCTAATGTTCTACCTTCACCTACTGATAGATCAAACACTTGGAGACATACCTAGCAGCATCTATTTTCATTCCTAGCCACTTGGAGATCGTATACTTAGTCAGATGGGCTTCATCAAGTATGTATTGTTTACTTTTTCCATTCTAAGGTACACAAATTCTATCCCCAAGTCTTTAGGTATTCTCAGCGTCTAACTTGAAGTTAGTATGCTTGGCTTATTCAACTCCTTCTATCAGGTTTTTAAGCCACTTGTCTTACCTTTAGTCATCCCTGATCTAATGCAATAGATCCAGTTAGCAAGACATGTTGTAGAGGTAGGCCTGGTTTGTCATCTAAGTTTATGCCCAAATTGAACTACTCAATTAGTTGGTACATCTTGCCCTTCTCCTCATCCTGCTTGTTGAACTTCCTACTCAAGGCATCGACCACTACATCGGCCTTCCCCAAATGGTAGTGTAGTTGGAACTCATAGTCCTTAAGGAACTTCATCCATCTTCTTTGCTTGATATCCAACTCTTTCTTGGTCTAGATGTACTTCAAACTATTGTGATCTAAAAATAGGTCAAAATTCTTGCCATAAAGATGGTGTCTCCAAGTCATTAGGGCAAACACAATGGCAGCCAGCTCTAAGTCGGGTAGTTTTGTTCATGGATGTTTAGTTGTCTTGATACATATGCAACGACCTTTCCATCTTGCATTAAGATTGCTCCCAATCCATTTTGTGAAGCACCTGTAAATAGAACATAAGAAACACCATGGGTAGGAATGACTAAGATGGGGATCGTAGTCAATCTCCTCTTCAATTCTTAGAATGATCGTTTACATTTCTCATCCCAATTGACTTGACCCCTCTCCTGGTCAGTTTGGTCATGGGTTCTGTGAATTCGAAGAAGTTTTGGATGAATATTTGGTAATATCCAACCAGGCATAAGAAATTCTTGATCTCTGTAACTGTCTTTGGTTGTTTCTGGTCCATGATAGCTTCTACCTTCTCTAGATCTACAGAGATGTCTTCTGCTGATACTACATGGACAAGGAATTTAACTATCTTTATCCAAAATTCGTAGTTGCTGAACTTATCATACAACTTGTTTCTTCTAAGGGCCTCTAACACAAGTCTCAAGGGCTCTAAGTGTTCAGCTTCTAATTTAGAGTAGATCAGAATGTCATCTATTAATACTACCACAAACTAGTCGAGGTTTGTCTAAACACTCGATTCATCAAGTCCATGAAAGCTACAGGGGCATTGGTCAGACCAAAGGGCATGAGTTTGAACTCAAAGTGTCCATATTGTGTCTTAAAGGTCATCTTGTGTATGTCTGACTCTCAAATTCTCAATTGGTGATACTCTGACCTAAGATCAATCTTTGAGAAATGAGTGGCTCCTCTCAACTGATCGAATAGGTCATTGATCCTTAGTAGGGGGTACTTGTTCTTCACAATTGTCTAGTTTAATTTTTGGTAATCAATACATAGCCTCATAGACCCATCTTTCTTTTTCACGAACAACACTAGAGCTCCCCATGGTGATTTATATGGCCTGATGAATCCTTTCTCTCGAAGCTTGTCTAGCTGAGTCTTTAACTTGAGTTCAAGGAACTCTCTATAGAAGAACTTGTTGAACTAAAGAGAATCCAAGACCTAGTAATGGTTAGTGAGTATGAGGATGTGTTCCTAGACATCTTACCTAGACTACCACCTACTAGAGAATTAGAATTCAAGATTGAACTTCACTCTGGAACCAACCCTATAGCCATACCTACTTACAGAAAGTCACTAGTAGAATTGATCGACTTGAAGTCTCAACTAGACAAGCTCTGGTAAAAAGGATTCATCAAGCCGAGTGAGTGACCCTAGGGAGCTCCTGTACTATTTTTGAAGAAGAAAGATTGTTATATGGGACTGACTATGTGTCGACTACCAGAAGTTGAATCAAGCTATAGTGAAGAATAAGTACCCTCTACCAAGGACTGATAACCTATTTGATCAATTGAGAGGAGCCGCTCATTTCTCAAATATTGATCTTTGGTTGGGATATCACCAGTTGAGAATTAGAGAGTCTGACATATACAAGACAACCTTCAGAACAAAATATGGACATTTTGAGTTCACCATGATGCCCTTTGGTTTAACCAATGCCCTGGCAGCCTTCATGGATTTGATGAAGTGAGTGTTTAGATAGTATCTTGATTAGTTTGTGGAGGTATTCGTAGATGAAATCCTAATCTACTCCAAATTAGAGGCTTGACACTTAAAGCACCTGAGAATCATGTTAGATATCCTCAGAAGAAACCAATTGTATGCCAAGTCCAGCAAGTGTGAATTTTGGATGAAGACGGTCAAGTTCCTTGGTCACGTAGTATTAGCGGAAGGTATCTCTGTAAACCCAGAGAAGGTGGAAGCATCCATTGATTGGAAACAATCAAAGACAATTACAGAGATCAGGAGTCTCTTAGGTTTTGTTGGATACTATAGGAGGTTCATCCAAGGTTTCTTCAAACTAAGAAAACTTATGACCAAGCTAGTCAGGAAGAGAGTTAAGTTCGATTGGGATGAGAAGGGTAGACAATCATTTTAAGAACTGAAGAAGAAATTGACTATAGACCTTATCCTAGTCACTCCAACCTATGGTGTTACCTATAACCTCTATATTGATGCTTCACTTAGTGGACTGGGAGCAATCTTGATGCAATAGAAGCAAGCAGTCGCTTATGCTTCACGACAACTAAAGGTTCATGAGAAATTACCTTACTCATGACCTAGAGTCAGTAGCTATTATATTTGCCCTAAAGATTTGGAGATACTACCTTTATGGTTAGAAGTTTGAACTTTTTTCTGATCACAAGAACTTGAAATACATCTACACTCAGAAGGAGTCAAACCTTAGGTAATGGAGATGGATGGAATTCTTAAAGGACTATGATTTCTAATTACACTATCATTCGAAGAAGGTTAATGTAGTAGTTGATGCCTTGATTAGGAAGTTCATCAAATAAGACGAAGAAAAGGGTTAGATGTACCAGTTGATTGAAAGCTTCGGGTTGGGTGTAACTTTGAATCAAAAACAATTATATCTCTATATAACATGTCTTGCTAGTCAAATGTACCAGTTGATTGAAAACTTTGGGCTGGGTGTGACTCTGAATGAAAAACAAGTGTATCTCTATAACATGTCTTGCTAGTTGGATCCTTTGCATCAAGTCAGGGAGGAATAAAGGCAAGACAAATGGCTCATTAGCCTAATAGGAGTTACATAAGGAAAGCATATTGACTTCAGGTTAGATGCTTAGAATATCCTGAGACTTGGAGAGAGGATCTCTGTGCCTTAGAATGGGCAAAGTAAGACTCAAACTTAAGTCTTACTTTGCCCACTATGTACTGATATTGTCCCCACCTTAGCCACCATTGATTGGGTGTAGAGTTTTTTTCTTAGCAAGACTCGAACTTGAGTCTCTCAAAAGCGCTCGGCACTAGTGACCACCCATGTATGCACTCATAGGCCAGTTTCAACTCTGAGGTCTAGCTGATGTGGATTATTACAATCCAACCCCCTTGGAGGCATCTAGGTGAAGATTAGATGTACCAGAACCTTATAAAAACTTACTGGTGGGGAGGAATGAAGAGAGATGTAGCTAAGCATGTAACTAAATGCTTAACTTACCAACAAGTGAAGGCAAAACAACAAAAACTCTCGGGAATGTTACAACCACTTCCTATCCCTAAATGGAAGTGTGATAACATTGCTATGAACTTCGCCAATGGATTTCCTAGGAACCAAAAAGAATAAGATATTGCTTGAGTGATTGTGGATTGTCTCACTAAAGTGATTCATTTCCTACCAATTAGATCTCCAAACCAAATCACTGAGCTACGAGAACTCTATGTGATCAAGAATCTCACTTCACTTCTCAATTTTGGTAGAGTCTATAGAAGGAGTTGGGCACTAAACTCACCCTGAGCACCACCTTTCACCCTCAAATAGATGGGCAATTTGATAAAATTATCTAGACCTTAGAAGATATGTTGAGATCTTGTATTATGGACTTTAAGGGGAACTAGAGCAAGTACCTACACTTAGCAGAGTTTGCCTATAATAACAGTTACTAAGCAAATATCAAGATCGCCCCATTTGAGGCTCTTTATGGAAGACCCTGCAGATCACCAAGCTATTGGGCTGAGCTTGAAGACCATGTATTCATTGGGTTAGAAATATTGGAACAAATGAACAACCAAGTCAAACTAATCCAGAAGAGATTGATTATAGCTTAGAGCCTTCAAAAGAGCTATGCTGACCAAGAAGGAGACCCCTAGAGCTCCAAGTGGGAGACGAAGTGTTCCTAAGGATCAGTCCTCAAAAGGGTATCAAAAGATTTGAATTTAAGGGGAAACTATCACCTAGATTTGTTGGACCCTTCATGATACTTAGAAAAATCGAGGAATGTGCTTATGAGTTGAATCTACCAAATTGGATGACTTCAGCTCACAATGTGTTCCATATGTCGATGCTGAGAAAGTATGAACCAAATCCCTCTCACATCATCCATTGGGAGGAAGTGAACATTTAGAATGATGCTACTTATGAAGAAACGGTTGTTAGAATCCTTGATCACAAAGTGCAAAGCCTGAGAACTACAGATATTTCCTTGGTTAGAGTACTATGAAAACATCATGGGGTAGAAGAAGCTACCTGGGAGCTGGAGAGCTAAATGAAGACAAAATACCCACACATTTTCACCAGGAATTCCTGATTTTGTACAAATTTCGAGGACAAAATGTTTTAAGGAGGGTAGGTTGTAATACCTTGAAATTTGGTATGGAATGAAATGAAACGATTCAATCCCCATTTGGGTGAACTTGGGTGAAAAATAAGATTGGGTTCGTTTCAAGGATAAATTTAGTAGGTCCAAGACCTTCATTTAGTGAACCTTAAGGGCCTAAAACGGCCTAAAATGAAATGATATGACATGAACCAATCAATTGGACAATATATCAGAAAATTATTTTATTTGCTCAAAATTAAGGTTTCATTTGCCTAAGACCCTTCAGTGGATTCTAAATAAGGAAATAAAATTTTGATAACCCTAGCCAAATAATAGTTTGAATTTTTTATTATTTTCGTGCGAACCTAAAAATATATGATAGAGGCCTTAATTCCTATCCTATTATAAAATATGAATTTTTATTAAATTCATGTGGACCCAAAAATGCATGGGTGATGATCATGGGCGATCATGTGCACCACACCCTTCTCAAATTGCATGGGACATCTCCATTGTTTGAAAACCATGAAGAATGACTCCATGCGCCAAGTATATGATCATGTATGCCCACACCCACCTAACTACGCGGGATGTTTCACCTTGTTTATAAACCATTAAGAATGATCTCATGTACACACAAATATATATTCATCATGTACACCATGCCCACTTAGGCAAAAATAACACGTGTGTATGTGTGCACATGTGAATAGTCCAAATAGAAGTTTCCAAAGTCTGATTTATGCTCGCAAGAGAAACCCTAGCCGTCACAAACAAATAAGAAACAAAAAAAAAATTAGAAATGGGGAAGTTGCCTCAACAAAAAAAAATGTTTTAGTGTTAGGTCCACATGAGGGAAAAACCATCATGACCTTCATGCAACAAACCCTAGCCGTCGCCGTATGAATTGTGTGCAAAACCTAGCCGTGACCCTTGTGAGGAAATGCTAATCTAAGATGCCAAAAACACGCCCCCTTGTGCTTTGAAAATCTCTATAAACCCCCCTAATGCACTCATTCTTCTTTGTTCCAAAACAAGAGCATACTAGTTCCTCTTAATTTTCTCTAAGCCCTCTTCTTAGCAACCTCTTCTCCCTCTTTTTTGTTCTTGAGTGATTTTCATTGAGAAGTTAGGATTTTAGATTACTTTTACAATCTTGAAATTGCTGGTTTTTCTTGAAGTGCATAGAATAAAGGAACCTCTGCTGAAATTTTTAGAAAACACTTCTTAAACTGGATGGAATTTTCTACACTTCTACTTTGCTAGGTTGAGTTTCAAGCATGTTCATGCATTTCTTATTTCTAGTTTAGCACGTTTAGTTTCAGTTTTCATAATGTTTAATCATGATTTAAATTCAATTTACCATGTATGCATGTTTTATGTATTCATGATACCATGCCATGCCTAGTTTCCATGCTTAGGTTGATTTTAATTAGGAAGCATGTTCTGTATTGTTTTCATGCTTTCCAAATGTTTTATTCTTAATTTTATTATTCTAATTTTAGATTCATGAATACGTGAAAATTAAGTTTAAGGCTTTGAAGTTTATGAACCACGTATTGTCATAGTAATCTAAGTGATGCGATGGGTGTTTTTTACATATACTTAGTGTATATGGGTCTCATCATTGGGTGTGGATGAGAATATCCCAAAGTACTTAGGATATGGACATGACATGCTTATTTTAATAGAATGTGACAATATGAATTATCTTTCCATCCAAGACTCGAGTATTTTGATAGGAACATCAAAGAATAGGAACACCTTTCATTCTTAACGTCAAAAATAACCAAAGATATTATTTGAATCACTTAATGTAAGTGTTTGAATTTGAATGTATTTTTTATTTGATTTAGTAATTTAGTTGTTTATGGAATGATCCACTAGCTTATGTGCTTACCCTTCCTCTCATATTTTTCAGGAAATTGAATCATGAAGACTACTAAACTTAGATAGGGTTTTAAATTTGAAAATTTATATGTAAGGACATGTTGTCCAAATTTTGATTGTTTAAATTAAGACTTTTGCTGAATTTAGTTTTTAATTTGAGTTATATACTCTTTTATTATTTGAAATTCAAGTGTGTACTTCTTTATTTTATTGAACAAATAAAGATTGGAGCATTTCTTTTATCTCCCTTGTAATAATCTTATAAAATTAAAATTAAATTTTTTGGGTTGTGCGCTTATTATGAATTGCTAACACTTGAGATAATTGAAAGAGAATGTGATGCAAGTTGTGCACTTATAAATATAATATCGGCCCGGCCCACCTTGTGGTTAAGTGCAATTGATAGTCTCGGGGGTTGGGGTGTTATATCTACTACCTATTGTGGTGATCTTAGCTAACAATTTTGGAGATAAAATTGCTCCAACTAGAGCTGCTACTACCACCGGTGCCTTCTAGTCCCTTTGATCAGACTCATCAATGTTTTTGCGCCTTATGGCATTGCCTCTAGTTCTTGTCATTATCCACAAGTCAAAAGTCACTTTAGAATTTGATAGCTCAATATAGTATCAAAATCGAGAATTTCAATACACAAGGAGAGTTACAATCTCATTTCAAGTCAATCTCAAGTGCTCGATTTGTTCAATGGCCTACTAATTTATGCTTCTATGTTTTATTTGAGGTTTTCAAATCCTCATATGTTTTTGGGTACATGATTTTTGGTCGCACATGATGATATTCAAAAGATTAATGATGGTGAACATTCAACAATCATTTAATCAAGCACACATCTCACACTAGCATAGAGAAATTCCTAAGTTTTCATCCATGCCTCCAAGTTCGAGCATCCCATACGAACCTAGTCTGGTGACATAGGCTTCCACTCCATAGCTTCACTATACCCAAACAATTTTGCAAATATCTCAACAATTAAGGTCTCCCAAGCTCCACTATACTTAACTATTCCATACCAACTACGCATAGGGAAAGGAACTCTTCCAAAGTCACTGACCATTCATCAAACATGTTTAGCCCCCTATGTAAAGAAAGAGAAATGTTCCTTTGGACAGACAATGATCCTATTCCAAGGGCATGAGAATGGGCATTAAAGCCATCGAGGAGTGGTCAGCACCTACCAAGGTGAGTGATCTAATATCAATTTTAGAGCTCGTGAACTATTACCTATCGAGCTTCATCGTAGGTTACCCGAAGAGGGCTGCTCTACTCACAAATCTCCTACACTAAAGAAGGACGAGCTAGACCGTTCATGTCATTGTACTAGCCTTATGTTTGTAAGGGGAGTATCAAAGAGCTTTTGAGGACCTAGAGCAAGAAATGATTGCCATGGCCCATCACTCACCAAGTCCAAGATTCCTTCATACTTCAAATCCCTGCACATTCCATACCATGCAAAAACTAGAGACACAAGATCATACTGATCTTGGGTCCAAACCAAACAAGTGTTTCATTTTCTCACTTTCAGTCTCTAACCTATGTCCTATAAGTTTTCATTTGATATACTTTGCCACCTTGGCAACACCTAAGTCTTTATCTATAGTCTCTTTTCCTAGACCTGTAAACTCAATAACATTGCTACAAAGTTCCTCCTTTGAACTAACAACCCATATTTTATACTTTAGATACTTGCCTAGTGTATCTACTAACTGTGCTCAAGTACCAACTTTTTACCATCCTACTTGCTAATGACCATCTTTGAGGGTAAAATGTAAATATTACACTCATTCATCATTAAATTTGCTCAATTAATTTCATCATCAAACAATAGCGAGACACTAACTAATTATTCATCATGCGCGGATAGTTCATCAGGGTCATTCGAGAGACAAGGCATTACTACACCATTCCTTATCTATGTTCAGTTCACAATATTCCAACATTAACAGTGATTTAAAATCCTTAATGCTTAAAAAAACATCTTAAAACCTTTAAATAATTTAAGTCAACTAAACTTCCAAATAAAAGACTCAAATTCTCCTTTCTCAAAACAACCTAAATTGAAAGGTGTTCCAAGTGGCTCCATGGCCCAATTGAATCTTTAAAAATAGTTCAAAATAAAGAAGAAAAAACTAGGCCAACATGCCCAAATGAAACAACTACTGAGTTGAGATCATTACTATCAGGAAATTGCACCAAGCCAATGCCAACCTCTGATCAATACATACCTAAAATGTTAAGGAGGGATGAGCTCAAAGAGTGCAATGAATTGAACCAAATATTTAAATCATCATAACAATTTAAACAAGCACACATGTCATACACTTCCAAACATTAGGCGTTTCAAACATCAAATTATTTTGAGTTTTCGTTAAGACCAAAAAGATTCACTTAATGTCCCCTTATAGTCTAGAATATCATCTAGAGGTAATACCTAAAGGCCGGTTACCTATTCGGGACCCTAATTGTAAAGTGAGGTCCTTTGTGACTCTTAGTTCCATCTTACTACTATCACCTTTATGATAGAAGTATCAAATCACATGAAACAAATAATGGATGAAGTTGTGCCTAGGTTAGGGACACTCATGATGACACCTAATGGCTAGTCATCGCTCCGATACGTGGTTTGAATTTTTATTACTCTTTTCTTAGTGAATTCCATGTCATCAAATAGATAGAAAATTTAATCTTTCAAAAACATTTTCACAACTTTCTAAAAATAGAATTATCAAAATCAATTGTTCATCTTATAGCGGTAACAATATAAGTAATAGTATTTCATGACACGTATCATGTATTCATCCAAATCATCCAATTGCAACATTAAATACACACATTTAAAATTCGTTTAAATTAAAATAATAATTTAAAACTTAGTAGCCATCTCCACTTGTTTAAATGTCCTATAGCCTCGAGATTCATATCATTCTTAATCTATTCGAGATGTTGACCTAATTAGATCAACAAATATTTTTAGTAAGTTCATATTTCATGATGAAATATGTTTTCCACTTTTATTATTTATTTTTCACTCTTTCATTTTTATTCCGCACTATAGTTGTTTTTAGGGCGTTTACCATTCTTATATTCAGTGTGATGTACATTGTTGTCCCCATCTGTTTGTGGACTTAGCCAAAATATTACTTTTCATTCATGAACCATATCATGATGAATTATTTTGACCATTTATTATTGGACTAAATTTTGAGATTTAATTTAATGATATCATGCATATTTTGCATGATTATCAAGTTTATTTCCGTTAATGATACATAAGATCCATATTCTACGAATTGTGATGTACATATATATATATATATATATATATTTATATTTTATCTAATGTTCTCAACATTTAATTTTTTTTCAGCAAGCTTAATTTCTAATTTCTCCTTTCTACATATTTTATTAATTTTCTATTTTTCTCTTTCAACTCGATTCATTTATTTTATTTATTGTATACTATTCTACCTTAAGCATATAATAAACTTATATCTAGGCCTATATGTAATTAGTTACTTGATTTATTTAAATCTCAGGTTTTTAATACCATTCAAGTCACTATTTTTCTAACATGTTTTTCATTAAGTTCTATATTGTTTTCTACATTTTGGTTTCCCGTTTATCACTTCATAATTCAAAATGTACATGCATAACAATATATACTTATATATATATTTTTTTATAAATTTCCAAAATTTATTATTTTTATTTATTTTTAACTAAATTTCTAGAATCTAATTGTCTGGAATTTTTCCCATAAATAATTTAATAAATATCTTTTTTTCACTATTTCAATCTATTTTACTAATTAGGCCTTTTCCAATAAAAAAACTTTTATTCAAATAATTTTGTAAAAACTATTTTCCAACTGTTTTTAATCAAATTTTTAGAATTATAATTTTTCTGGAATTTTTTATTAATAATCTCATAATATATTTTTGTTTCACTATTTTCACTCTATTTTATCAATTAGATCATTTTAAATCTCAAATTTTATTTTTACTCAGAAAATTTTGCAAAATTTATTTTTATCAATTTTCAATATATTTTAATCCTTCAAATTAATTTGGGTGATTTTCCCTATTTGCTTTTCCTATTTACTCTTTTTATGATTTTATATGTTTTGTTTTCTATTAACAATCATATGTCAATAAAATTCTAATTTATCATCTTTTTCTCTGTTTTCAATAAAATTGACAGTAGATGTTTTCTCTAGGATTTCATATGTTTCCGATTATACTACTTATTTTTTGAATTTTATTTTGTATTAGACCTAAATGTTACTCTGTTCTTTTAATATAAATGATTATGATTTTTAATCCTATTTATGTATGCACTAAATTTCGTAAAAAAGAAAACAGAATTTTCTAATGGGTTTTTACATGATCAAACCTTATTTACATGCGTATTTTTAATTTTATAATCATCATAATCAGATTTCACAAATTTAGATTAATCTAAACTTTTTTACATGTCATATTATAAACTATACGTCAATCCAAAACTCATAACATGGATTTCCTTTCTTTCCTTTTTTTTCTGAACGTTTCATGTAATGGAAATAAAATATGTTAGGTTTCTGATTTCCATCACACTTGTTCATGTATAAATAAAATAAAGATAACAAAATAAGCATGATTCGTACATGGTTACCCTATTCAAATCATTGAACGAAGTTTTTTGGTTAAGAGATTATACCTTAGTGTTCAAGTTCCTTGTTGTTTTGTTTTCTCGCACTAAGTGGGTCTTATCCTTCTCTAAACCATGTAGATGGGCAAGTGCAAAAAATTCCTTCAATGGCCCGCCAACCAAAACGTTAACAAAAGAAGAGAAAGATAAAGAGAGAAATGAAAACTAAAGCTTTGATTTAATCTCACCTTTTTTTGTTGGATGCTTTGATCTATGGCGTCTCCTTTCTGATGGAGTTTCTTTTTTTTTTTTTTTTTTCTTGGACATGGAGAGGAAGAGGTTCAAGAAGACGACCAAGAGGGAAGGTGATCAAGGGAGATTTTAGTTTGAGGAAAGTGAGGAGAGAATGAGTGACTTTCTTTTTTTGGAAGTTGGCATTTGGTAAGTATCTTGATTATCTCTATTTTCTATTTTGTTTGAAATTCAAAATTCAAATTATGGGTAGGGGTGGTGCCTAATTTGAATTAATTAATTCCATAGGTTGTTAAAAAATGCTGCATGTATTGTCTTAATTTTAATGTTCATCATTTATAAGATAATGTATACTTTAGGTTATTATTATTAATATAACATTCCATCAAGATTATTATTGATTAACTCTTTATATTACTATTATTTTAATTGATCCATTATTTGGTTACTTATAATTATTCTCTTATTACTTTTACACAA